>JANHFX010020493.1:0-32778 GCA_027560015.1 Chloroceryle amazona | reverse complement strand
AAGCTGCATCAGTGCAGCTAGCCTTGGGGTCTCATGTCTTAATCCATGTTGTGACACCTGGTCAACCTTTACATTTTACATATTGATTCTTGTGCTAGCATTACGAAGAGCTCCCTCTGGCTACTGAACTGTGTGTTCTTTGGATATACGAGGTCAGCAGCAGCCTCTGCAAATCAATTCTTTATGGTCTGTGCCAGAAGCTGTGCTGGCAAATCTGTGTTTCCCTCAAAAATAAGCTAAAAATTTTCTTTAGGTTAAAAAAAAAAGAGGAAAGGCTGTATGTGGGAAAATAGCGTGAATAGTGGAGAATGGGATAAGGAAAGGAAAATGAAAGCAGAGCTGCATGGCTCTGAATCTGAACCTTGTAATAATCACACTATGTCCTCCAAGAATATCCCTCCAGATAAAAGTATGAGATTAGTTGATTTTCCAGAGCAGAAGTTCTGGAAGGAAAATGATGAGACAGAAAATATTTGACATTGATATGAAAGATCTCTGACAAATAACACTTGTGTTTTCTTAGTACCACCAAGTAAAGGAAACGGGATGAAGTACAGAGGTAAAGAAAGACACAGTTCTTTTTTTCTATCCTCAACGTTTGAAGCTCCAAATCCATTTGCCAGATCTATCGTTTTATTTCTCCCTTGCACCAAGATAGTCACTGCTTCTAAAGTAAGACTTTACATTTTAAGTATTTTACAAAATTTACTACCTATTTTTATTTAAGATTTTTTTTTTTAATGTAAGAATTGTTAAGATACTTCTAACTGGTTTTAAAGTCCATTTTTTTTTACCTAGTCTAGTGTATTTTACACTCCGTGCTTTTACATTGCAGTTGCAGATGAGGAATTGCAGTAAAATCATTTCCATATCTTGTTAATTGCTGTCTGGTTGCTCATCAGGGGTTGTGACTTGGCAACTTTCATTGGAAAATATTTTGTCATAATCTGTCAAGAAAAATTAATTAGTGTAAAACTCCACTGTGCATTCATTAATGCTGGCATGCCTCAAACATTTGACATAGCTGCTGCTACAGGATTTATGCAACGGGCAAGGAGCATGGGGAGCCCCAGGTTTATTTCTGTCTGAGCATACAGCATTCACTCTCTCAATACCTGTGTCTTTTAGCACATTGAAAATGACTTCTTAATATTGTTAAGGTGCTGCATCCCCACCTGCTGAAATAGCCAAACTTTTTAATTGGGACCTTTAGGGATTAGGAAATTGTCATGGTTTAACCCCAGATGAAGTTAACTAAGCCCCACACAAGCACTCACTCACAATGGGATGGGGGAGACAATCAGCAGGGTAAAAGTGAGGGGAAACTCATGTCTGAGATGTAGACAGCTTAACAGGTAAAAGCAAAAGCCAGATATACAAACGTACATAGATGACTAAAGCAAAACAAGAAGTTAATTCTCCACCCTGCATCAGCAGGCAGGTGTTCAGCCATGTCTAGGAAAGCCAGGTTCCATCACGTGGAATGGTCACTTGGGAAGAAAACTGACATCCCCTTAAATGTTCCCCCTTTCTTTCTTCTTTCCCTAGCTTTATAATCAGAGCATGTTGTCATGTGGTACAAAAGATCCCTTTGGTCAGTTGGGGTCAGCTGTCCCAGCTGCATCTCCTCCCAAATCCTTGTGCACCCCAAGCCTGTTTGCTGGTAGGGTTATGTGAGGATTCTGCATGAGCACTGCTCAGCAATAATGAAACCAATTATTAACAACCTCTATTAACAACACCGTTTCTAGCACAAATCCAAAACATGGCCTCCTATCAGCTGCCACGGAGAAAAATAACATGATACCAGCCAAAAGCAGCACAGAACTCCAATCTGGAAGTGGCTGTGGGCAGGCAAGGAGTCCATGTGGGTGAAGAAACAGGGCTGAAGCCATAGGAAGCAGTGTCTACTATTCCTTTAATATTCTGCTAGCTGAATCAGTTACAAGAGCATATGTTTTAGAAGTAAAAATATAGCCCAGTTCACACTGCATGGTCCTGAGACTGACTTTGCTGGAGGCAGTAAAAGAATTCTTACTGACTTCAGTGGACGGTAGATCAAACTCTGAAATTTCTTGAATTTTTTCTGTCAAGAATGGATATCATAGTCACCAACCTGCAGAAAAGTCAAGTTCCTAATAGGAACACATGCTCCCGTTTTGTTCTTTGTCTGCAGTTTCTAGGGTCTGAGGCAGAAGCAGAAAGCTCCCCTCCACCACAACATCAGCAGCAGTCACCATTATCTCATCATGATTACGTTCCTGTATTTCAACACCCACGAAAATATTGATTCCCTTAAAGCTGCTTTTATTCTGGTATGCTGCCACTGGCAGAAAAAAAAGATAAATCCATATGTGAAAGAAAATTGCAGGTTTTTCCCTGGTGGCTGATACACAAGTGAGTGAGAAGGAACAAAAATGAGTCGTGGGCCATAATCATCTAGGCTGCTATTTTCTCTCTCTATACAGCAGAGAAGAAAAGCAGGGGTGGCTTGCTCCTGATCTTGTCCTTTAGCCACCCCACTGCTGAGAGCAACCTTTTACCTGCTCACTCCCCCAGAGGTTGCAATGTGGGTGAGAGATGGGGGCAGGGGCTACCACAACATAAGCAGCAAGTGCTCCTAGCGTGGGGTCTTAGCAGGAACTCAGGTCTCCCCAAACTGACAGGGCAAATTTTTCCATTGTTTTATTGATAAGACTTTTCACCTTTTTTATATTGAGGCAAAAATCTCGTTTGTTTACAAATGTCTCTCCCAGCTCTTTAATTCACACACGACACTTGAATTTCTGGTAAAGAAAGTGCACTGAGGAACTGCCAAGATTTGCATCAGTTTAGGACCATGGGAAGGAAACCACAAACAAAACATTTGCTCTGCACCTCGTTGTCATGTGACTAAATAGTGTGTGCACTGAAGGGAATGCTCACACCTCTATGCTATTGACATAATTATGCAGTCCCTTATGTCTTTTCCCACTGGGTAACTGAGGAGTGTGAATAATATCATGAAATTTAATGTTAAAAGTAAAATCCTGTATGTTAAAAAAAAAACAACAAAGCTTTTTGATTCTGTCCTGACAATTAATAAATGGCTCCCTGTGTCAAATTAATTCTAAGCCATCCCATCTTCTTGCAAACTATTTGGAGTGCATTTTCCCTCTGGAGGAAGTAGATATTGAAGTGATAGTTAACTGAACAGACTACCAGGAAAAAAATATATAAAATAACACATATCAGCACGAATTCACATGGCTTTAAATAAATGCTGCCAGTAAACAGGCATATTTAAAATATACCTGTCTTTCCAGCCCACTAAGATGCATTAACTATTTCCTATATCATGTAGTTAGCAATGAAGCACAGGCAGCCCTTACTTTGTACAACTTACAAAAGAGTTTTTAAAGGTTTCTTTCAAATTTTGAGACTACAGGACAACGTTTCCTCCTGAAGCATAACATTTCCTGCCAATTCCCTACTATAATAAGGCAGAAATGAGTCAAGATTGCTCAGGCAATCAAGAACTCCTGAGCAAATTGCAAGCCAAAGTAGTGTAGAAAAACAGTGAATTAATTAACTCTGTAAAGTTGAGTGAACGTCCACTAGACTCTCCTCATTTAGCACTAGAGTTAGATGTTTCACGAGGATAAACGTACACAGGAGAAGCTAATAGAAAACTAAGTTAAAAGATGAAAAAATATCCAAGTACTAGAAACTATCGTATTTTAAAAACAAGAATAATGTTCCCGATCTGCTTGTGAATCCACTAAACCCTTTCTATTTCTGATTTGCTGTGGAAGAGAGCCAAGGTAGGTCATAAATTTCTTACACGGAGATAGACACCTTCCCAATAATGCAATCTACATTTTAAAGGATGCTAAAATAGCTGTTACACTGCAGCTTTTCAACCTTTTGTCCACACAGACAGCACAGGAACAAGAGTTGTGTTCCTTATTGCTGAGAGCATTGTGCCTGCCCACTTATCCCAACCTCCACTCCCCAGCTATTCTCACTGGATCACTAAGGGCAAGATAAATTAATGAAAGGAAAATGTTAAGATAATTACTTTAATGGCTGAAGAGCAAGAAAATCTGGCAGAGATTTTTAAAACTCTGAGCCTGAGATTAAAATCATAAACTGTCCCCAGGCTTTTCACTCCGTCCTTGCACTAAAGACAGAGCAGAACCCACTTCCCACCAATTAAATCATAGGCTTTACAGGTTCTGTCTCAAGGGTGACTTTGTCCACAGCTGCTTCCTGGGCACCTAAACCTACTTGCTTTGGTATCAGTGAAATCAATGAAAGTTTTGCTCTGGCATTTGAACAGAACAAGAAACAGCATTTAGATCATTTAATTCAAAGGCAGTTGCAGATTTCTGTGGCATGGCCCTGACACAATCCATTTAATTCTGTTAATTTGGGACATTTTCTTTTTTTCCAGGTTTAGATATTTCCCTTTTCACTTGAATTTTATCTATATAGCAAGATACACCCTGGGAGGACACTGCACTGATTGACTGATTTTGGTTATGTCAATTTTCCATTTCTTTTCCTGGGGTCTGGAGGTTTTTTTAATGTCTAGAAAACATTGAGGAACATATTCCACAGAAGCTGCAAGCTAAATCAAGCCCAAAGAGTCAGAGCCCAGTGTTGCACTTTCTCAAGAACGGATAAACAATAAGGGCTGGTATCTCATTTAAAGGATGTGTCACTGAAACACCATCTAGAGGCTCTCCCCAGGAGCCTGCAAAGATTACACCAAACTTTCTGTCACTCAGAGAAGTGATTTTTTACCATTTTGCAATACAAATCAGTTGTTTTAACATGTAAGACATGACAGCAGCTGGCCAGGGCAACTTTGTCAGCAGTGTCTGTTATTTCAGCTCTTTGCAACAAGACTTGGAATTGGATTCACTCCTGATTTGGGAACAACCACTGGACATCTGCAAGGAATGCGGGCACATCTGTCTGTGGCTCATGATCAAAGAAGAAAAGAGAAAAGTAAAGAATAAGATCAAAGGGTTCAAACTTGAAGCCAACTTCAGCAGAAATGGAACGAAGGATTATTTCTTTCCAGCATCTTATAGATCTTTTTGTCCTCTACACAATACCTTTGTTGAACTTGCAGCAGCTTGTGTAACTCTCTTCCAGAAGCATGCTGCCAAGTAGTCCCCATTTCCAACTCTTTATTTTATTCATGCCTTCCAAAGAATTAGAGAAACACACACAGTCATTTTAAAGAACAATAAATGAAGTGAAAAATGACAAGTTTGCTATGTAATTGCAATAAATCCAAGCAATAATGTGCAAGAATAATATAATTCCTTTTACTGATTCATTCCTGAGCTAGAATTACACAGGATTCATGCTAATTTTTCATACTTAGAATAATTAATTTGTCTCAATTTATTTGTTTGGGAGATTACTTAGGCAGGAAAGCCCAAATTGCTCAGTGCCTAGGTGATGTACTTTAAAAGCATTTTCCCTTGGCAGTGTGTGATGATAGAAGGCTTTCTGCAAGATCACCACCCCATGATAACATCTGCACTGGAGCACCTTTATGTATTTCAAGATGGTTTTAGGTCAAGGACTTCCTGCAGTTGCCAGAGGGTTGACTTCTCTTTGCTTGTACCTTCGCTCAGTAGAACCAGAGGAAAAGGGGGTTTAGCCTTTTTCCAGAGCAGGTCTGCATTCTGCCATCAGAATAACCCCGTGGTTGTTCTCAGGGTGTTTCCCTGCCCCGTATTTACTGCTGAAAACAGAGCTTTCAACTGGGGATGGATGCTCAGTTCTAAGTAATGGTGCAAGGAAAGTGTCAAGAGAGGTCTGGGTTTCAGAAGCAGGCCATGTCACAAGGCCACTGAAGGAACTGCCTCATGTTGCTTCTGCCATATGCTTCCTTTGGAATGCATTTCTTACATCCACAGATATAAATCACCTAATAAGCTCCTAATTTCTTAGAAGAAAAATGACATTATTTGAAGGAACAAACTAGGCTGATGAAAAGAAGGGAAAACTCAAAACAAAAAGAACAGGACCCTATGGAAAAACACCAAAACCCTTCAAGTAGGAAAATAGATAGTGTCCTGGTTTGAGTGAGAACAGCACTAATTCTGTTCAGGGATTTTACTTTTCAGCTCAGATCTTCTCCCTCCCTGCCCTGTCTGAAGTCAGCAGCCTGTTTGCACAGCAGTGTCTGCTGCTGGCAGGGATAACACCCCGTGGTCAGAGTCACTACCAAGGTTGGGGTGCAGCCCAAGGCCACTGCTGGACCTTGTGTGTCACATTGGGCGTGCAGAAAGTGAAAGGCCGCACCTGCAGGGGGGAGAGGACAGGACAGGTGACCCCCAACTGACCAACGAGGGATTCCATCCCATATTTGTCATATTCAGTATAAAGCTGAGCGATCACAAGGGTCTTGTTCTTCTTGGCCCCCTTTGATGGCTTTGCTCGGCTTGGCTCAGCTCCTCTTTCAGTTCCTTCCTCAGAGCATCCCAGGAGGACTCTGTCCATTCTGCCTTTGATCCCAATCAGTGTGTTCCTGAATCCAGTTCCAGAATCCAGCTCCTGAACACAGCTCCCGTCTGCTCTGGGGCCCAGGCTGGGACTCTCCTGGTGCCTGCTCCCCAGCCCCAGCGGTGACAGTGACATAATTACCATCAGGGGGGATTGCATTTGATACTAGTCCTGTATATATTTTTATGTATTACATTTTTATTATTATTATTTTTGTCATTTTCATTAAATAAGGTCTAGTTTCCTTTTCTAATCGCTGTGTCTCTCCCTTATTCCCCTCCTCTTCCCCTTTGGGGAGGGAGCAGGGTTAACAGAGAACGCCTGTTATATGTCTAAGGGGCTGCCCTGACCCTAAACAGTACCATATAACCAAGGGAATTAGAATAGTAATGGGAGAGATAGGTGGTAATGGAATAACTGGAGAACCAAGAGCCCTCAAATGAGAGGCAGGCAGGTCTGCAACAATCACAAGGACAGATTACACAATATAGTTAAACTATTGAGCTCATTGCTGCTTAAAATTATGAATGCAATATAATAAAATAATTAGACAAAATCATAGAAGGAAAGGGCTTCATAACATAAACCACTCACCTTCTGAAGCAGCAGGCTGTGAGACCTTACTGGGCAGCATAACTGCAAACTTATTCTATGTGCCCACTCTGCCTGAGCACTTTTGCATTGCCTGAGAAGGGATGGAGGTTTCTGGGTCACATGGGACCTGTAAACCCTTTGGTACCTGTCCTCAGTATGGTTCTAGGCTGACCAAAACCAGCTGGAGTTTCACTTCTGGAGTAGAGTGACTGCCATGAGTCTGAGTTATCCTCCCACACAGCAAGATCCAGGAAGGGGAATCTGGGACCTAGTAAAGATGCTGGGAGATGGGTTGTCTTCCATAACCCTTCCCTTTGGCACACACTCCGTGCACAGCAAGCCCAGCCACGTCCACCCTGCCTCTCATCAGAGAAGGAGGGGTGTGAATGACTGGGACACCCAATCTGGAGGCAACACAGTGGGTTGGGTGTTGGTGGCATTTCATCAAAAGATACCTTCATACTTCCCAGAGCTGAGGGAAGATTTTCTTTACCTCTGACTCGGGAGTGAGTGCTGACAATAGAACTGAGCCTTATATAACTGATGAGTACAAGTTATGTGATGTCACGATTGATGCAATGACATCCCTTGATAATCACTTTTCACATATTCCAGACCATTCTGGTATAATTCAAAACAAAATATAGCAAAATGTTCAGTGGAACAGAGGCATGAAATTGAGATGTATGGAGTAAAAACACGTTCTCATTGCAGGAGGTAAGGAAAATTCAAGTTCTTTCATTAGGTAGCAATTAAAATGCAGTTTATAGAGCAGGAAAACAGAATATTATTGAACAACTGTAGGGCAGGTGAGCTAATCATTAACTGATTCTGTTGTGCTGCCTTCTCCCAAAATTAAAGTGACTTCCCTCTGAATTAGAAAGAAGAGTGTTTCCTGAGTACACCTTCCATAGTGATGCAGGGGATGGTGCTTCTCTTTCCATTCCCTTTCTCCTTTAATAAAACCTGCCAGATAAGAAGGTTAGCTAGCTGTTCCCAGCAGTCGTTTTGAACACTCTGTATCCCACCCTCACAACTGGCAACTGGCAGGTAGACTGGGAAACACAGTCAGCCTTGAGGCCACCATGAATGACTGATGGAATTGATACTCCACAAATTACATCCACTTTACGAACGACACAACAAGAGTTTTTATGTGTTCACCTCAAGAGGTAGTTTTGCTGGGTGAGGAGTTGAGGACAGGTTTCAGAAGGAGCTCCGCTGCCAGATTTAATCTCTTTTTTTTTTCTCTTTTTGAACCCCTTGGAATTACCCCAGTTCAGAGGGTCTTACAAACTGAAGGAAGCTCATATTGGCTCAGTTCTGAAACAGCCACGGGTGTCTGGAGAAGGCAGGCTCTGAACAGCAACAAAAAAACCTGCACGTCTCCACTTGCACAGCCCCTTCCTTCCCATGCTGCATGGTGCACCGATGGCTTGTGGATGCCCTTCATGCCGGTCCCTGGAGCTGTTTCCCACAGAGCAGCTGCCATTCATCCTGTGTCTGCAGTGTTCTGTGACCCAGATTGCAGCTCCCCTGCTCCAGAAATAGTGGCTTGCCTCTGGGAGAGGTCAGCCATGGCTGGCTGCTTCACATCAGCGACATCCACTCTGAAGGTTTCCAAATTTGCCCTGCTTGGTTGCTCACTGTCTTTCCCATCTTCGGGACTTGTCTCTCAAGAGGATCTGCATTACTTTCCCATGGCTCTGCCCCCAGACAGGAGACAGCATCTCCCCGTTCACCTTCTAGCCGTATAATATGCTGTATGTGAGTGAATTTTTCACAACTGGACCACAGGGCAGATCCTAGACACCCTCTGCTCCGAGTTTGTGGCTCAGGGAGGGCAGAAACTTGGGATTTGGGATAAACCACAGTGCTACAGATGACTTCTAAAAGGACTGTTAAGAATATAAACATGCACAGACTCAGAGCAAGAGTCTTTTAGTCTAACAGCCTCTCTGCAAAAAATGCTTCAGAACAGAGTATAAAAAACAGTCCTCGGATCTTACAAATCCTCCAAGCCTCTGGAAAACAATATTTTAAGAGGTCACATACTCATCACAGCATATAACAGATCTTTTCTCAATTAATTTATCTAATTCCCTTCAAACTAATTTTTCTTTTTGGATAAATATGTGAATCTTTTAACAGTGAGGTCTGGGGGTTGTTTGGTTTTTTGGGGGGGTTGTTTTGGTTTTGGTTGTTTTGTTTGGGTGGTTTTGTTTGTTTTTATTATTATGATGATTATTTTGTTCATGTTTTGGTGTGCTTAACACGGAACTGTCAAGATGTGGTGATAGCAGGTTGCACCAGAGGGCTGGGACTCAGCTGCTGACCCCCAGGACCATTTCTGCCCAGGCTCCTTCCCCACCTCCTGAGCAAATACCCTGCCCCTGGTGGCCAACCCGTGGTGGATTCTCCTCTTCCCAGCTGTGTGGGGGACAGCAGCAAGGGCTGGAGATGGGGACATGGAGTAAGCCCTGTGTGGGAGGTGGTTAGTCCTTTCAGGAATCACTGAGGTCCACGTGGTCTGAGCCAGGGAATGGAAATGCCTGAGGAGGTCGAGCATGTGGGAAGTGGGAGCAGAGGTGAAAAGAATAATTTCCATTTTTACATGCTCCTAGTCTTAACCTGGGATCACTACACCTGCCAGAGCACAGACATAGACTCTTACTGCACCAAGCAGCCCATGACACTGTTGTTTTTAGGGCTTGTAGTGTGCATTGTCCAAAACATATGGATGTAGGTAGCCAACTACATGGGTGGAGATGAAAGAAAACACACAGTGAGTGTCTTGGAATAGAGCCCAAATAATGAAGGGAAGTAAAAAGGCTCCTCTCCATTACCTCCAGCCATGTCTGGAGCATCTCAAATCCAAGAGCTACAAGGATAGTACAAATGTAGGTAGCTGCTCCATTAAAAATAATAATAGTCAATGTGTGGAGGTTACAGGTGAAAGTAACACATTGGGCGTGTAAGAAAAGGAAAAGACAAAGCATGAATAAGAGTCTGTTCTGGGAGGACATTCAGACAATCATAGATTAAAAATAGCTAGATGAAGAAAGCCCCCCCAAATAATGAAACTGGCAAAAGAAAGGCATGTTTTGAAATGACATCAAAAGAGTCAATTATGCTTGAGAGATGAGAATCTGAATCAAGGTGATAAGATCAATGGGATAGTAGACAATGGGAAGAGGAGAAAGTTAAGAGGAGTCTAGTCATTTGATAACTTGGCTATAAGGAAGAAAATATGAGAGTTACAGAGAAAGGAAAGGAAGGAAAAAGGAAGGAAGAGAAGGGATAGAGGAAGGAAGGAAGGAAGGAAGGAAGGAAGGAAGGAAGGAAGGAAGGAAGGAAGGAAGGAAGGAAGGAATTGAGAACAAAAGGCAAAGTAAGGGAAAAAAAAAGAGAAAAGATGTAGAGTCTGGTTCTGGAACACTGAGAAAGCCAAAAGAGGAATAGAAATTTGGAATAAAAAGCACTACATAAATCAAACCCCAGAAAGTTCCACCAAACTGTTAAGTATAACAATATAAAAATCAGTGTCCTTTCTTTTCTCTGAAGAATCAGAACAACTTTATTATGTTATTGGTGTGATACACGTAAGAAAAGAGATTTTGCAGGATGATAAATGTTTTGATTACAGCTTGAGAAAAATACCCATGTTCCTGAAAAAAGCATGGAAGAAAATATAACTGCTGATGAGGCAAGTGGGAGTAAGAAGGGGAAGAGATCTGTATTTGTGATGATCATGGTACATTTTAGAAACTAGCATTTGTACTTTAGGATGTACAGGGAAGTTAATGAGAAATAGTATAGATATGATAGCAAAGACAAATAAATCATCCAAATTGACCATTAGGAGAACTGGTGTTTGACTGTGAACTGTTATTTCTGAGAGTTACACATCATACAGGGATACTATAAAACTTTTTTCCTCTGGCCTGAGATTTACCTTGAGTAACAGCAAATTGAATGCATTTTCTCATGGAGAGAAATCTTTTAATCAGCAGAGAATAAATAACAGAATACTTGTACAGCAACAGTTCAACTAAAGAGTGAATTGCCACAGGCTCACACCAACAAGTCCTTCTTTCCCAGCTTTCTTTAATCTACCACCAAGGAGTGGACAGAAAAGGAACTACAGCTTGAGAGGCAAGGAAATCCCCTTTTAACACTTTCTTAAGTTTTAGACACACAACGAAGATGATTTCCCTCCTTTGCTGCTTTGCAGAGATGAGGATTGAAACATAAATGTCATCAACACTTGCTGACAACCCTTATCTGGTCTGTTAATGTGAACACGGAAGCTTGTCAGAACTCTGTAGCTATTTTAATCTAGAGGAAAACTAGGAAAATTACAGTTCAGACAAGGAATACAGTTCAGATTTCTTCTGGCTTTATTCTGAATGAAGCTGTTGACAGTTCTCTCAAAGAAGGATTTTTCCTGAAGATCTGAAGAAGCAAAAAATATCTAGTGGAAGCATATTGACCTGAAAGGAATTTTGGTTTGCCATTTTCTATTTTATTTTCTCACTCTAACACATAACTTTTAATATAAAAAGGTCAGAAAGCATCAGCAAAATGCTTCAGGTTACTTTTCTTCATAAGGAAAATCCACAATTACAGCTTTTAACTCTACAGAAAAGAGCATGGTGCAAACTCTTGGCATTTCTCTTGGGAGAATTTACAGGCTGGAATAGCCTGCAGGCTGTATGTAAGCTCACAAACTGTGCAGTGACTGGCAAGAGAGGCCAGAGCCTCATATATTATCCTTGGATGGTCTTGAGCCCAAGCATGAGCTCTGGATACAGACCCACAGCCCCCAGTTCCATTCATTCTGCTGCTATCTGTGAGCTGGGAGAGGATTTCACCTGGCCCCCTGACTCCCACAGCTGGAGAGGACAGCATCCTTCCTGCTCCTGGCACTATGCTGATAAGATTTGGAGCTGCTATTGATAAAGGCTCTTCCATGCCTTCCCATCTGTGTCTTTCATATCCTCAGAGCAGTCAGAGGAGGAATTCACCTGGTACGTGTAAGCCTTACAGTCTTTGGTGAGAAACTCAGTCTCCTCTAGATTAAATTTCTTTGCTTTTCTTTGCAGAAATCTCTACATCTGACCGAAAGCCTGCAAAGCTCACATGCATTTCTTTTTCTCTGTTTCATTTACAGGGGGCTGCAAGCCTTCAAACAAAACACAGAAGGGCATTCTTTCACAGTGGGTCTTCCACTAGAAGGCAGGTTGATTGATAACAAATAACAGGGGAGCAGAAAAAATACAACATTGTGAGAAGAATCCTTCACTCCAACAGATTCAAATCATCAGGGAACATATTTTCATTTTCAATGTGCCTAGCAGCCTGCAGGGGGGAAGGGAGCAATAACTCCCTTCCTTTCGAAGAGGAAAAGGAACCCCTTTTTTTCACAGCACCGCAACTGATGCATTAATGCCAAACCTGATACATTTGTCATGACAGAAAGTTTCTGCTAGCTAGAAACAACTGTTTCATAGAAATCACTACAAAAGTGTTGCCGAATACTAATGAGTACCAAATTCTACTGCATTTCCCAAGGCAGGCAGGGAATGCCCAATTTCAGACAGCAAATATTGGCTGGAGCACACAGAAGGTATGCCAACTTCTGTGGGCTAAAGCCATGCACTTTATATGCAAAGCCAAAAGGTGTTATTAGTCTAATTTAAGTTGCAATCAAAGAGTCATTACTAGTCCAGTTCAAATGATACTTAAAGTTACTGTCCAAATTAGATAATTAATGCAGGAAAAGCCTAATTAATAATACAATTAAAATTATGCTGCATGAACTCCCTCACACCCATCCTTCATGTGGTGTATTGCTGACCTTTCCCCAGTCCTTCTGGTTCTAAATTCAGTGGCACCAGCCTTCCCCAAAAGGAATGGTGATTATGACATGTTCTCAGCATCCCACCTCCTCCCTGGGGGGAATCTGACATTGCTAAAGGGGCATTTACAGTTCACTCTACAAAAATCATGATCCTCTATAAGGCAGCTAGATGGATGGTTATATACAGACAGAATGGTTTGTATAATGGTTTGTTAACTACTTGTTATTAATTTTCCTTATAGTAATATCACTTGTAGGTGATGAAAACAGCTTTCTGGCATTTGTGATGCAGAGATGGTGCAACCTGACTATGGCAGGAGGCTCAGGCAGTGCACAGCTCCCTTGTGCTTCCTGAGCTAGAGCCTCAGCTGCTGCCAGGGTGTGGGAGCCCCAAGGTCAGTGCCTCCCAGGGGATTATCTGGACCTGTAATCTGTAAAGGGTGGTACAGAGACACCTACTTACAGCATCAGTTTGACTTAGGCTTTCATTTCTTGTTTCAGGGTGAATAAATCCTGTCTCTGGAATGCCTTGGTCTCTGCAAGGTGACTTTTTTAGATGCAAATTGTTGTGCTGTAAGATTATTGTAGTTCTTCAGTTTTCAAGTCTAGAGATTTTCTTTTTCTAAAATAATCTCTTCTATCATCTGAGGTCTCCATATCAAGCTCTTGTGTTTGTGAGGTGAGCATCACTACACACAATAAAGCTGTGGAGACCAACAGTTGTCCTCATTTCACACAACTCCTCTGTATTATGATTTTCTTCTCCTTTATGTGGGTTTTCAGGGGGCATTGACAAAGGAGGTGATGATGCAAATGGCTACTGAAAGTTGGATTCAGCTTACTGAATAGGATGCCTTAGGAAAATCAGTGGGATGGCAGTAGGGTTAGGAAGTCCCCCTAGGGACATTAGGAACCTGAAGGGGTAATGAGACCCCAGAAGGTCATTTTAGGATCTGTAGAGGTCCTTTGGTTCCTCATTCAGGCACATAGACTGGAGCAATAGAATTTAATGGTACCACTGTGCCCTAAGACAATGGGTTTATAGGTGACAAGTGATTCCGAGCATTTAATATCCAGTACTTGGAGATCCCAGCTCTCTGTACAGGCAATGGAGAGATGCGAGTGAAGCCTGCCTTTAAAAATGAAAGAAGGAACCAGCTGGTTTCCTCATCTCTGTCCTCAGGAGAACTACTCCACCAAGATCACTGGGACTTGAAAGAATTATGCCTTAGATAAATCCTGTGGGCAGCATCCTGCATATGCTGCCTGTGTCACTCAAGGGGAAAGGGGGGAGTAGTGTCAGCAGTCCTGCCCAGCTGCTGATGCCACTCAACGGGCAATGTGTCAGGAGGCAATGTCTTCACCTAAACATCTCGCAAGACGTCCTGTGCAATCCTGAAATGCTCTTCTCCTGCATTTTGTAATGTGGGTCATCCTTAGGCAGAACCCTCCCTTAGGCCAGAAGGTGATCTGGAGACCTGTTCCTGGTCACTCCTCACGATGGGTTTCACACCTGGATGCTGGAGCTGAGGCTCTTTTGGGGCAGGTTTAGGAGAGGCCTGGACATGATGTCTATTCCTTTGAATTCTTCATTTGGGTTCCCACCTGCCTTTGTGCCCCTCAGTTCCTCTGAGTGTGTGGAGAAGGGTCTCTGATGGGACATCCCTGGGATGAGCCTGGGAGTACCAGGACAAGGTGTGAATTGGGGTACCCCCTGCCATTGTCTCTCTGTGCTCCTGTGTGCAGAGCAGCTTTTATTACATAGCCTAACAGATAAAAATTAAAATCTACCAACTACTTCTAGTTCAGGCAATGGCTCTAGACAGGCTTTGACCGTGGGTTTAACATGCATGAACATGCACCCTGGTGAGCAGAGCAATCATGCTTTCACTGCTCCTTCCAGCCTCTGTGACTAACTTTGGCAAGACAGGTTGAGGTCTAGAAGAAGACATCTTTCTGGTCTTACCACCAAGCATATTTACCATTGAATAATGACAGCTTTTTTTCCTTTTCTGGCAGCATGAAAAGCTTTGTTTCACCATCTGCAGACTCTCTCAGTTTGTGAGCTTGTGTGCCACACAGCATGTTATGAAGACATAACTGATGCAATCTTTCATCTGCTGCCCAGACTTGTTAGTCACTCCCTGGGATTCCTCATGCTGCCCTCAGTCTGGTGTTTCCTTCCTCTGGGAATGCAGATGTGGAAAAGACAACAAGCTAAGTGACAGTATCATAAGCCAGAGACAGCTCTAGTCTGCAGGATCTCTTCACTGGGAGGTCATATGACAAAACAAAAGCAAACCCTTACCATGTAGTCCTTATTCCACTGCAGCCTCTCCATTTAACTGAAGATGATATGTCCTTAGCTGTCCCCAGGAAGGAAAATTCAAATGAAAACCAACTCATTGCGTCACAAAGGCTGGGAGAGGGAAGAGTTGTGTTTCTGAAAACAATCTTCTTTCATCTGCTGGATTCCTTTCAAGCACCTTTTAAGATGGCCAGGAGATTTTCGACTGTCCCTCTGCTCTTTCATCTCTGCTGAGTACATGTGTGTTGAAAGCTTTCCTCTTTCTCACATCAGTGAGAAAATGTCTAAGTGCAGAATGTACTCTTTTTTTTTCCCACTATATTCAAATGTAAACATAGAATTTTCTTGAAAACTTGGCCTGCTGACTCTTAGATCAGGTAATTCACTGAGATCAAAGCAGAGGCACAATTTAGTGGTAGTGCACAATTTAACCTGATATTTGAGAAACATAATTAAGCACAAATTATGTGGACAATAATGTCTTTACTGGGAGGTAACAATATTTGGGGGGAAAAAAAAAAAATCCATGTATCTTAGAGATGTTTCTACCTGGATGCTTTCCTTATGCAGACCGTGAAGTTTTCAGAAATAAAATAAATTAAATTAAACCCTTTTAAGCATTTCACCTGTAGTTTTTCTCAGATGTGGAAGTTTGGGAAGGGGGGAGAGTTTAGGAGGGCGAGGGTTTTTTGTGATTATTTTTGCATTGGAAGAACCAAAACTGAGCAGCATTCGATGAATGAATGAAGGACCAGGGAGGGGATGGAGTGAGAAAGGGGACTGTGTAGCTCACTGCATGCACCTTCCTGCTTCATGAGTTTGTCCATTCTAGCACAGACCAGAACGTGAATTCTGAACTATTCTTTAGTCTTTAACAATAATGTCTTTAGACAGTCTTTAATACCTAAGCAATTAGTGAGCCTCACTATGATTTCATGTTCTTTATGAAGCTATTCAACACGTTCATACTCCATAATAGATCCCAGGGGTCCTAGGGGAATCATAATCACAGCTGCTCAGAAAGACGGTACCCAGGTAACGCCAGAGATGTCTCTTAAATGTCAGAGAAGTCTCACAGCAACAAGCTGTCCGTGGCAAGGCAAAGCATAATGCTACCCATTTTCAGGCAGTGACCGATGGCAGAGGTTACTCTAAGAAGCTCAGGTTAGGAGTTGAGTTAGAAACATTTCCCCTGTCCCATGCAAACCTTGGAGGTAAGTCATCACAAATCAGGCTGCAGACTGTCTCCATATCAAGCTCATCCTCAGAGTAGACTGGTCTAAATCAAACATCTAAATCAAGTGTCTTCTAGAAATGTTGGGGTTTTGCTTGGTTTTGTTTTTTTTTTCTCTTGTAATTAATAATTTATTCTCCAGACTCAACTCTCTTTTAAGTAGTGTGGTGTTCAGTAGTCACCTCCTAGAAATACTAAATGCATTTATTATTTCTAGGCTGTGACTATCAGACAGAGCTCCTGGAAGAAGCGCTGGAGAGAAACAAAAGGCTTCAATTATGGCACCTCAGATTTTAAAAAAGAGTCAAAGTTTAAAGCTGTTGATATTATATTGGGATCAACTGGTCGATCCATCCCATTAATGTCACACACTTCATGGAGGTGACTTAGAATCTTGTCCACGGGCAATGCCACCTTAGCTTGGACAATGGGAACAGTCCCCCTGAGAGACTCACTGGACTCACAGACTCCGCAGGACTCAAGGGCAGCTGCCACACCAATAGAGCAGATTCTCCCATGTGCACCAGCATCTCCTGAGCACAGTCCAGGCTTTTTGAGAACTCGGGCAGAGCTGAGGTGGCACAGAGTGGGCAAGGACACTTCCTTGTCCTCAATGGCTAATCGAGAGGGAGAGTTTCAGAAGCACAGAAGGATACTTCCCATGGAGACTGAGCAAGCATCAGCTTCAGACCAGTTAGGTCTCTGTAGTCATGATGCAAACCAGCTTCCTTCAAGAAGATGTAGCCCTAGCATCAGGCTAAAGCTACATTATCTGAGATTTAGGGGTATGTTTGGCATATTTTTTCTCATGACAGAATAATAACAAAATTAATATAGGTAGAAAAGTCATGGTCAACAAGGAAAAAGTGACTAGAGAATATATTGTTTTGGTAAAAAAGCAATTATTAGCTTGGTTATTACAGAATCCCTCATTCCCTTGGTATTCATGATGTATCTCGAGGTTCACTAATAAACCTTCACCTTTCATAAATTTTTAACAGCATTTTTCCTGGCCACAACATTACACAGTTAGAACTTTCACAAATAAAACAATCAGCCCATTCTTCAAATTGCTGTATTTCTTTTCTTTAGGAAGGACAGATGATTGCACTCAGAAATCAGCCTGCGTGGCTTCACTTTTTTTTTCTTATTATTATTATTTGTTCTTCAGAAAATATTTGCTCTGTCTGGTGCAAAGAATTTGTGTAGGCTGAGCAAAAAATGCCAGTGAAGTTATCAGAAAGTATTCAGATCACTGCAACAGGAATAGCTTTAGGCACATTAAACTCATGTTCTGTTACATCTCCTTCATTTACAGTACGGTGATAGAGAAAATGAATTAATTTCATATCCCTTCAAGCCTTCTCTGTCACTAAGCAGTTGGTAATGTTTGATTCCCTTCTCCTTGGGTGGCTAATTTTTACTGGCAGTAGGGAAAAGTAATTACCTTCATTCTGGTGTAGTTCTAGGCTATACCTGGTCTTCCAACCATACCAAGAGCATCAAAACTACCTACCTCAGGAATTTCAACATACATAGGTGTTAGAATTATATATTAGATTCAGCAGTTCCTTTTCCCCCACAGCAACAAATCTCGCCTTTGTGAGCTAGTACTGTATGAAAAATAAGCTGTCCATTCAAATAAAGATAATTCCTTTGCAGAATTGTATCTTTTTGCCTATTTGTAATCCATTTTCAGGCTATATCATCTAATAAATACCAGATCCCAATTTATGTTCCAGTAGAGTATTATAATATTAGCATTCTTGGAACTCCATCTCATTATTGCACCCTGCCTATATAAGATGAACATTTTTCTTTAGACACAGTTGTCAACTTCTATTGTTAATATCCTCCCACTCCTAATAACTGGTGTGAAATTGTTCAACAATCCCTGCACAGAAATGCATAGCCCATTCTGTAATGAGCCATTCAGCATCCACATGAAAACCTAGCAAGAAAACTACCTCTCCAAACACTAAAATGACATACTAAAAATTGCAAAACCTGGTATTTTATCAGGGAAAACAAGAGTGCTCTCTAAGGCTTTGAGGACAGGAGCACAGGCACGGCTGTGTGTGCAGCCCCTTACCTCTCATTAAGTATGATGGGAAGGCCAGTTAATTGCTTATTAACATTTTTGGTGACAGAAAAGTCAGCCACAGTCACCAGTGCAAGTGCAAGAATGATTTCCTGTCCTTGTTCAATAGTAAAGGAGTTCACTATTAGCTTAACCCCTATACTCACATCTGATTTACTCTCTCACATAAGCACCCTTTTTGTTTTATGAACCTTTCCACAAGCTACAAATATAGTTAATTATGTCAAAGAGTGACATCCAAACCCAAACCAGACTTCCACAAAGTTAGTTTTACTGGAGGAACTGGGTGTCAAACTGAGACTTTGCTCTCCATTTGAGCCAGCATCTGATTATCATCTGTTCTTCCACGTACACTTCTGCCAGCTTCCTTGTCATAGATGACTATGTAAGGATGTGTGTGTGACCTTCCTCATCTCCTGCTGCAGTTAACAAAAAACACCTGCCAGGCTCCAGGACTGTCAATGAAGACAAATGTCAATGAAGACCTTTGAACATCTATAACATCCTTGATATGTTTTTGATTGCTTCAACTGCTTCTCTCTAAGAGTTCACCCCAGTGATAGCAGAATGGCTCTCTCAAATGGATGTACCACTTTAGGACATGTATATTCCATCTCACTCTATAGAAACACCACCTTGATGGTCTAAACCACAGCTCTCCTGTTATCTTAGGCACAGGAACTGAAAGAACACAGAGAAGAGTAAATAAAGCTTTGGGGTAGAGGAGCATCCACACAGGCCCAGCAAAAATCCAGGGCCAAATGATGTGCAGCTCAGACATCAAATGAAAACAAACAAACAAACCAAACCAAAACAAAACCCCACGATTGAAAGTCTTCTGTCCTTGGATAGTACTGACTGGAGCACAGATTTGCTCATGTACAGAGGGGTTAGAGGGAAGTTCCACATGAGGTTTCCATTTCCTGCTCCTGTCATCATAAAAGAGTGACGGGGAATCCCCACAAGCAGGCTAAGGATGAGAAAATCCTCATTCTATACAGCGTGGGAAGTCCATCCCACCTACCAATCCACTGAGACACCCAGATGTAACTTCTAGGGGGAACAGGGAGGGATAATTGCAGTGTTCCTTGGCAGTCACATATTCTTTCATACTGAAGGAAAACCATATAATTCCTCTCAGTAGAAAACCCAAACTGTTTCTAATCATCTATATAGTGAAAAATACTTATTAACATGCAGAAAATTCTATGTATAAAATTACAGCTTTTAATTGAAAACTGGCATTGATACAAGTAGGTTTCTGGTGCTGAACTCCACAGTGGGCTGTTATTTCCTAATGTTTTTATGCATACAAAGCATACACCCATTAGCAAGCCACTTCAGTAAGTAAGCAGGGTACAACTGTAGTTAACAATTGCTGCAACTGAGCCAGCACTCGATACAGGCTCCTCTCATCTCCACTTCGACAGACTTAGCACTTTATGCTTGTTGCTTACGCTTACATGCAAAGAAAAATAAGCTCTCTTTTTGCCTTTCTATGTTATCTGCAGAATAAAAGAATAGCAGCAGGGCTGAAACCCTCCAGCATGACTCAGAGAGCTAATACATCTTTGCTCACTGTCTCTTCCATACATATATATATATATATATAAAAAATATATATACACATGGTGGGGTGAATGTGGTGCAAAACAAGTGGCCTCACTGAAGTCAATCATTATACTCCTGGTGAGTTAAACAGTTCTCCTCAGGTCTTGAAATCAATGTGCCTGTGTAAAATTACATCCAAACTGCAGCCCTGAGCATGGCATGGGGCGTTTCTATTTTGCTTTACTCTGAAGGGAGGCTTGGTAAAGTCAGATGTCAAAAGCTTGACACAGTCATAGGCTGGACTTGATGATCTTTGAGGTCTGTTCCAGCCTCAGAAATTCTGGGATTCAGTGATTCAGTCTCCATACATCACCTGGTTGAGGCTTGAAGAAAGTGCCCCTGCTGCTGCAATCGATGGCCAGCCTGCATTCCCTGAGTACTGCAGCCCAGCCTTTAACCAGATCTATAGCAGTAGGCACAGGATCCCCCCGCACTGCCTCACCTTGTAGCTCTGATTATAGTTCCACTTATCTTAAGGGAAAAGCTAAATCATTATTATTGATAGGACTTGCTTGCAGATGCTGTCAATCACATGCCACGGATACGGCACTGGAGCGAGGTGGAAGTCAGCCCCTTCTCCCAAGTAACAAGGTACAGGAGAAGAGGAGATAACCTCAAGTTGTGCCAGGGGAGGTTTATGTTGGATATTAGGAGAAATTTCTTCACACAAAAGGCTGTTAGGTACTGGAACAGGTTGCCTGGGGAAGTGGTGGAGTTGCCATCTCTCGAGGGGTTTAAAGGGGGTGTAGATGTGATGCTGAGGGACAGGGTTGAGTGGCGACTTGGCACTGATGGGTTAACGGTTGGAGTTGATGATCTTAAAGGTCTCTTCTGACCCAACTGATTATATGATTCTATGATAAATTCTCACAAGCAAATACACATCAGACTGTTACTTTGAAGATCCTGCCTCTTCCTCTTCTCACAGTCCCCTGTTTTTATACGTTCTTAAAACAAAACAAAACACAACACACTCTCAGTAATAATGAACCTTCAAAATTTGACCCATCTCCCCACTATTCCTCTTCTCAGATATTAACAGTAAGAGTTTGTACTGCATTTCATTTTATATTTTTTCTTTACCTTCATGCCAGTCTGGGCAGACAGGTCACTCGAGGCCAGTTTGATGTACCTGGCTGCCCCAGAGCAGCTATCCAGGACTCAGCTGATGTTTAACCACTGAGATAAATGCAGCAAAGTAGGTAATTTTACTGAAACCTCACATTTCCACTATGCATTTCCACTGCTGGTCCAACCAGTCCTGTGTCTTATCACAAAACTTCAATTATACATTTACTGTCCCTTAAGATATAGTGGCACTTTACAAAGACCCATTTCATCAGAATTCCTCCCCATAGATAAAAATGCCCAAACACACTCCATAAATGGGACATCTGGAGAGCAGAGGTGAGAGCTACAAACCCTTTGGCTTAGGGCTCGGAGCAATCTGCACGAGGTGCTTTGCACTGGGTGAGGATGAACAGGCTCAGAGCAGTGGAGACAAGCCCATTAAAAAACAGACTTGCATTCGGTTGCGTGTGCTCCATTCTCTGCCAGGGATGCCTGTGTCCTGTAGACATTCCCATGCCCTCTGTAAAACCCAGGATAAAACACTGTCATTCTGATTCAGAAACCTTCCAAAGATGCTCATGCAGCCAGGCCATGCAGCAGTATCCAACGCCCTCCCCTCTGCACTGTTTTTCTGCTCACAAAACCCACTACTGACCACAAAACAGTCGATCAAAAGCCAGCCCTTACTGCAGGGAGCGTGTGCTTCTCTAATTAGGACACCTTCCCAATGCCACTGGTTTTAAGTGCTATGGCAACTGGTGGTATGAACATCAGCAAATCAACTGGAATGGGCAGGGAAGCTCTGAAACAAAGAGGAAGACCCCATTCCAGGAGTGGAATGTGCACACTGACACAAAAGCCAGCGAGTCGAAAATTGATTGAATAAGTGATATGCAACAGGCACAAATTTCTTGTGTCTAGAAAATAGAGTGAGAGGTATAAAGACTTATCAGATGAAACCTGGTAGGTTGTATCCTGTTTCATTATCTTGCCATCTTGAAGTGCAGATGTGTTGGTTGAAGTAACCAGCATTTGTTATCTACAGCAAAGCTGAGCAATTACCCTTCAATGTAAAAGTGAGTTATGTTTTTTAAGCAAATTCAGGGCAGTGCAGCAGTGCACAGGTGGCTTCTGTTTCTCATGGCTGAAGGATCTGTAAGACCTGGCTGCACTCACCTGCCTAAAGCAGGACAGGCAAGCAGAAGAAAACAAAATATGGATTTTATTTTGCGGTTACAGACAAATCTAGATACAAAAAGCAAAAGAATACAATATTTCAGGAGGAAGGGACTGCAGTATGAGGTAATATACTGGAACAATATGCTTAAGGCATGACATTGTCCTTATTCTCCTCATTTCTACATGGCAATCCAGTTCACTTTTCTCTCTCTTTAGAGGCAAGCCCCTATTTTTGCACTACCACAAAATACATGGCAATAAGCGTTCGTGAGGGGACAAACCGACTAATTTGTTACCTCGTGCCATTGGCTACAGAGACATTTTTCTGACTTTCCCTTATTAAGTTCTTTTTAACATCTATGCACGTTAAATTCATTCACATGCAGAGCGTGATGTAACCAAATCAAGTTGCTTTCTTCCAGAAGGCCACCAAGATAATAAACACAGAAAGATTACTACTGAGGATTCTTAAACTCTGCGGTGCTGTTCAGTTTTTACCAGAAAAATACTGCTTCATACACTCTTCCAAAGTCCAAATACAAACACAAGCTGAAAATAGCATTTAGAGAACATCTTTTGCACTCTTTTAAATTCTGTGTGCTTTATGGTAATTTTATTTTCCCTGTAGTTTTAAAACTTATCCCCCAGAATTCTATAGTTACAGTTTTCTCTTTCTTTTGAAGAGTTAAATTGCTTTGAAAATAACTTCCAAATATTGTAATTTCCTTTGAAGTTTATTTAGGGAGCACTCAGAAAACCCATACACAAGGGCTTCAAATACATAAAGAGCAGATATGGATATTTTGGGGGTGTGGATCCATAAGTAGTGACTGATATTATGCAAGTCTCCCAATGAATCAATCCATTGGAGGGCATGGAGGAGCTATTTTCTTTATCAAATGCTTTTTTTTTAATTTCTTCTGGCAAATGGGAAGTTAAATACTTAATACACATCATTTGTTCTAAATAAATACAGAGCTTGACCTATTTTCTACGTCTTCAAAACACCATTCATTATCATCAGATCCTGCCATCCCAGCCCAATTAATTTATAAGCAGCCAAAGCGAATGGATTTAGATAATATCTTTATATCTAATCAATGAGCTCAGTGCTGCAGATGCCTTTCAGTAAAACAGCTGGACCAAGCTACTGGATCCTGACTGAAGAGGTTGTTAGGGAATGTCCCTAAAGCATGGGATGAGTTATTGCCCATCAGCCCTGTGTATTGGTCGTCCACTGACTGCTCAATGACGCCTTGCCTGCAGCTGTTGCAAGTCCTCTTTATTTCCAGCTTTTACCATGGTGGTTTCTGCAGGTGCTGGTTTTCAATGGCTTGCAGTGAATTACATTGTCCCAGCTGTGAAGTTTACAAAACCACAGGAAATAATCTCTGGGTTCCATTTTTAAGAAGGGGGTTAGGCTTTGTTACGTTCATTTAATTCATTGTCCAGCCTCGTGCCTAAGATATCTTCCAAACTTTCTTTTCAAAATATCCTAAAGCCCGAGACTTTTTCTTGCACTCTTAAAAAGTATGAAGTCTCCCAGGTTTTTATTCTCAAAAGGAGAGAGACAGGAAAGAACAGAAAAAAATCTTCTCTTCCTCCCCCTTCCTCCTTTTCCCCCAAGCTCTCCCCATTTCCCCTACAGTTTACAAACCAGATGTAGCTGGAAGCATGTGGGGGGAGCAACAGGAATGTTAGATAGAGGCACTGATGTCTCATGACTCTCAGGCCCTTCAGTGAGTGGCAGAAGTGGGTGTGCATCCTCCAGCCTCTCTGGTACAGCACAGGAATGGCTGAGCATTTGCAGGTCCAGCTCGTGGGTCCTGCTCCCTGTATCGGGGAGCCCCAAAGCAGCAGGGCAGGGCAGGAATGCTCTGAGTTGCCAAAATGCTGGGCTTCATGTGGACACAGGAGTTCAGGTGTTTGCCCAGTGGTGATGGTTCTCCCCACCAGCCAAAGTTTCTCTATTGCCCATTTCTGTGAGCAGGAAGAGAGAACCAACCCACCCGAGACATTTCCAGCATCACTCTGCAAGACTCTAACAGGAAAGGTTTTTCCACTGGCAGAGCCTGACTGCATTTGCTATTCTACAGCATGCCACAGAATAAAAGGTGTGCTCCTGGATGGCCTAGAAGTGGAAATAAGGTGACATTTCTGTGTGTACTGCAGGATGCCTCTTGTGGAAACCAAGGCTGTGACTGTGAAGTTATATTGACAAGACCTTTAGCTAGAGCATTAAAAACATTTTCCTAACACCAGCGACCTCTTTTCAATTCCTCTGCCACTTTATCTCCTATAGAGCATGAAATTCAGCTACTACAGAGCAACACAGAGACTTTCCCTCACAGCTACAAACTGGGAGGGGGGGTTATTTATATTTAAGACCTATTGTCAGTAGTCATACAGAGAAAAAGGCACTTCTTTTATTTTTTTTCCCCAGGCCAAGAACACGGTGATGGTGCAGCTCTTTCATAAACAGATTCAAGAGGAATCAAACAGGCTGAGGGCAAATCATGCAAGACACACCACAGCACTGAGGAGCTGGTCACTTTTCCTGGGTAGGGTAGCGAGGGCATGAAGTGGATGAGAAATCTCCACCTCACTCCTGTTGGCTCAGCTTGACCTGCATAGTGCCATTTAAAGCAACTGCTCTAAATCAGCCCAGGAAAAGTCCAGTAAGGTCCCTGAAAACTGATGATTTCACAGTGTTTTGTATCAGATCCAAATTCATTAAGCTTTGGTGGTCTTCACAGACTCTGTGTTCTTCAGGCAGTGCTGCTTTCACCCTGCCCTGACCCCTAACAGACAAAAGCCCCCTGCAGTTACTCATCTTTAAGATGAAGTTACATTTCTCTCACTTCCACCGGCAGAATAAAACATCTGGGAGTTGTTTGCACTAATACCAGTGTGGAAAATGGGAATACATTTTGTCCAGCATCACAGGAAAAAACCCTGGCAATAACTTGGTTTTGATTCATGGAGGTGATTATTCTGTAAGTGAGAGTAAGTAAATGTTTAAGTTTTCATCTGCAGATTTATTCTGAAAAATTGAAATATATTCTGACACGTGAACACACGCACACACATCCCTGCCAACAAAATTTGGTCTGCTTTATTTAAAGCATATTTTTTTTAGAGCATCCATTTTGCTCTTGGATTTACAAACAGTTCCTCCCTGCATTGATATGCACCATGTAGTACAGAGAATTAAATCTAAAAGCACCTATAATGGCATTACCCAAGAGCAAGCACTGATACGGTAACAGCTGAGCAAGAAACTAACTCCCCTTGTAGGAGAAGACAGAGATGTGATATTTTCTGCCTCTTTTTAGGATCCCATACATTCAATTCACTTGGAGCCATTTCATTCCAGCAGTGAGTGTTGCACAACTTGCCTCACAGCTGTTGTCAGTTAATAACACAGGATATTCTAATAAAACAAATAGCCTATTAGTTCATATCCTGGTTTATTTTCATGCCATGCTCCTGAGAAAGCCGACAGGCAGCTGCTCTGTGACTTTAAACTGGTCCCTATTCATTTCACACCCTATGGGTGTGCCTGGACACCAAAATGTGTTATGCATTACGCGCACAAACACAAAGGAGCTTCGTTCTTCTTTTGAGTGTGGGAAAATAATACATTGGATCTGATGGTTATATAAATAGTAGTAATTATGCAGCAAACAGCCCATGTTCCTTTGGTAATGGCACCTCATTAATTTTGCTGAAATCTCCCTAAATTATAGCAATGAATTATACTGTCAGGTCTGCGTTTGGGTTTTTATGTTTGTTTGTTTTTCCCTTTCATGAGCAAATTGTGCCATAGAAGAGTATGATGGGAGCATTTCTGCTGGGTTGGGAAGGACAATGTGCCCCTCATATAAAACAGCAATGGGAGAGAAGAAAAACTGTGATGGATAGCACACACCAAAGTTGTGCTCGATAACAGCTGTAGAGAAGTATCACTTCCACAAAAAAATATTTAAGAAATGGTTCCACAAGTGGTGGAGCCCAGTTTTCAATGGATTTGTGGCTTGTAGGTAGCTGAACTGCACGCAGGCTGCAGCATCAGCTCGCCGCGTCCGTAGACATGAGAGAACCCTCTGTAGGGGAAAGGAGTCAAATAGGAATTTTGAGAAGAACTTCAGTTAGCCAGAGTGGGGGTTTATGAGTAAAAAATGCAAGATAACCTTCTGAGGAGTCAGCTGTCGACGGAGGAGAGGTCCCTTCATTTGTTACCAGCCTTGTGCATTGTGCAGCTGAAAGACAGCCGTGAAACGTAGATCACTGGAGATCTGCCTTGAAGACAGGCAGAGCATCCCTTTGGTCTCCATATGGATCCTCTGGGAGCTAGCATAGTTTGAGCTCAGGTTCAATAACTTTCCCTCAGCAAGGAAGTGAGTGGAAAAGTAGTGTCTTTGAGGCTTTCAGCAGCCTGGATGAAACTGAAAAGCAAGTTTGAAGGTTATTGAGAAGGGAGATGATGTTGGACATATCTCTGCAGTGATGGAGAATGAGCTTAGTTTCTTTGGAAACCAGGCTAAGAGGTGTGCTTTCATTACTGCCACCTTTCTGGTTCCCAGGGCTAGCTGATAACAGTGTCACTAAGTTGATGGTCTCTACATAAAAGTCTACACATATTCCTTAACCTAACATTTGTCTTTGGAGATCCAGGTCTTTAATGCATGCATTTATTGATTTTCCATGGTCAAACACTAGAAAAGTAGCCTTCTGCTCTCTAAAAATAAGTACCACACAGAAAACTGCTCCAACTCAGCGGGTTAAAGAACTGACCAACACCAGGTTCAAAGTCTTCAAAGACTCAAAACTATTTTGACCCCATTTACAAAATATTGTCTAGATAACTATCTGCTAATGAATACTCCATAAATCCCAGGAGCGTGTGAAATTTTCCACCTTATTGCTCTCTGTGAAGTCCTAAAAAAGGGTTTCCTCTGGTTTGCATTCAGAAGATTGTTATCACAGAGCAAAACAAGATTGATCGTTAAGTGCTTCTACTGCGTCTCATTGTTTATATTCTCTGTATGAGGAGAGGCAGCAATAGGAACAGCTGATCAGGTTAATTCATTCTTACCCTGCTGCACCTACAGAGCATACCGATAACTGCCACTTCTCACGCCTGCAGCTTCCGTTGGCTGTCAGTGTGTTTCTGATTGATTTATTTATTTTCCCCAATCCTTTGTTAATTTTACCTCATCTAACCTTGTAACTCCCGGTGAGGAAAGTTCCCAAAGAATCCCAGCAATCATTTATTCCATGAGCTTCCCTCACTACAAACTGTGTCCCAGCTTTTACCATCTCTGGTTCTAAAGTGTTGATGAATGCTTTAGTATTCATGCCCACCAAGCCTTTCTATCTCTTGTGGTCAGCCAGCTGCAGCTATACAATCTCACTGCTTTATTTCATTCTGGCTGATACGTTTCTTTCATAAATTGCATGTCTGTGGTATGTTTTCCCAAACACTTCTCAATAAATACGACTGTGCTGAAGAATCTTGACAGAGGAAAGAGCTCATAACAGTGTAAAAACACATATTAAAATATAACCTAAAAAAGAAGAAGAAGAAGAAGAAAAGGAAATTTACATAGATAAAATAATTGGCATGAGTATGTGGCAATTCTAAAAAGGCCAGTGAGAAGGTTGGAGAGCACTAGGGAAATCCCTGGGCTGGTTCTCCTTCCTATCTCAGAGCTAGAAACGTGCTGTTTATTATTGCCTCTGCTACCTGCAAAGCCAGGTCATCACTTTCAGACTCAGTCTAGCACGTAGAGTATATAGAGGCTGTAAACTAGAGGTAGATGTTCTTAGTCACTGTAAAAAAAATTGTGTTTTCTAAATTAAATTCCCAAATGGGAATTACACCATTAGTGTAAGCTTAGACTAGATGATCTTGAAGGTCTCTTCCAACCAAAGACATTCTGTGATTCAAACCATGCGTTTTCTTCACATTTTTCTCTCCCTGTCCTGTGTGTGAAGTGGCTCGGTGGGCACCTGACAGCCAAAGCAAGCCCTGCACATTCATTTCTATAATGTTACTCTTCTTCAAAAGTCCTTCTGGGTCTACTTATGCTGATTCTTCTCTCTTCTGCTGTGATGTTTCTTACGTAAATACATCATCACCCGTGTTTTTACTAAGCTTTAGTTACTAAAATTGCTTCATCTTTATTCACAAGTTGTGCTGCTTAACAATTTTATTTCATTTTACCAGCACTTTCGAAGTCCCTATTCAGTCTTTACTAGCACAACACATTATTCATTCGAATCCTGAGGTAGGGATAGTACTTCTGACAAATGCAACAATAGCCTGTCCTCTAACAAGCTTACAGCTGAGATAACAGATGGCAGCAGGAGCCTGAGCTGGGGGGCAATCAGGGAATGATAAGATTTGCACAGCATACACTTGAGAATTAATTGACCACAGGATATATATAGATCATCACATCCTCGATGGCCTGTAACTGCATAACCAGGCTTTGGTAAAGGCTTCAAGACATCAAACCAACGAGGTTTTAGAACAACTTTCTTGTTAGAGTTGTGGGGACAAAATAAAATAAGTCATCTTTAAGCTGGAGCTTGGTGTGTTTCCAAAAAGGACCATGGTTTATTTCCTTGTTTACTTTTATTTCACAGTATTTTTGTATTTGCTTGTTGTGAACAGTGAAGGGAGGGAAAGGGTCTTGCTAAGAGTGTAGGTTTGCAGAAGGTGAATGTGAAAGCTGCATGCAGGAGAGCAGTGGAGGAATAGCACCTTGTGAATGGATAGAGGAGTGTTAGCACAGACCTGGTGAGAAAGCAGGTTCTTATTAAATGGCTTCACAGTGGCTTTCCCATCTGCTCCTGTGGTAGCTCCTGCTGCTGCTCAGAAGGTGAAGGTGTTGGATTTAGGGCACAAGAGACAGACATCGTGCATTGGACGGAGTGTTGGTGCTGACCAGTCAAGAGCTAACACAAGGATGGCTGCCAAGGTGCCATGCAGAGCTGTTGGCGTGTGGCACCAACCCTACTAGCTTGATGCCTCATGTTAAACTAAACTACAAACTACCTTCCAAATTAGCCATTGGCTTAGCTTTTAGAGAGCTAATAAAGGCAGGAAGAAGAAGGAAGGTGGTCTGCTGGGTTGGGAGGAGAAAGGGGGGGGCATGGCCAGACAACAATCTCGCAATTGACTATGATCTGGTTTTTGAAAGTAGCTTGTACTCCATCTGCCACCAGTGTATTTTGTAATAACTGCACTGCTGGTGCAGTGGCTAGACGTTGTAAGAAAAAAATTCAATTGTTTATCTGATTATATGTGGATAAAGCATTTGTGCAGGCAAAGCATAATTAAATACCAAGCTCTTTACAGCCCTCAGAAAATTGCTGCAGGATTAACCTGCTGTCTTTTTCCCTTGTGCACTGATCACTTTTTGACTACACACACCCCCCAAATCTGTCAGCTTGCTGGATGTGATTTTTTTTTCCCCGATTTCCGTATTTTCCTCCTGCAGAAAATACTTTTATACCACTACTACTAGCTTCCAAAATACTGGTAGGATTCAGGAAGTAATGGCAGGGAATTATTGATCCACCCCGAATGTTTCTGCCACCGATCACACCTAGAAACTGAATCCTGACAAAATGCAGCTTTATTTCCTGACTGCCTAGAAAAAATGAATGAAAAAGGCTGACCTAGGAGGAAGGGGGGGTGTGACTGCAAACTTTAAATTTTTTATTGGATTTCAAAGGAAGAGTTTTCCTATGATACTGCTTGAGAGGGAAATCCATGAGTGTGCAGATCCTGAACAGCACCTGCTTAGTGGTTTTGGAACCCGAGGTCCCAGGAGCCACACTGGCACAGGGTCAGGCTGTGGACTTTCTCCCTGTGTTCTACTGAGACTTGATAGAAAACTGGGCTGGCAATTGTTCATTTTCTGTCTCCCTGGAGAAGCCAGGCAACACTGTTTCGTTGGAATTTCTCAAGCACCTCTAGGTATTCTGGCATGTAATTATTTCTTCCTCAGCTCCTTCATTCACTGCCTACTTCACGCTCCTCTGCACATCCCCTTTTGGTGAGTGAGTGGCTGCTGAAACCTTCACACAGCAAAGGCACCAGCTATTTCTGCACTTGCTGTCTCCTGCCCTGCCTGGCTCTCTGTGCCTGTCCACGGAAGCTTGTCAGCTAATTCTGCTGTCCAGCTGAGGCCAAGGATGGCCTTCAGCCAGCACGCTGCCATCTGCTCTGTGCAAGCCCTCCCGAGCACACCAGCAACACAAACACTACTGGAAACAGAAATAGGACTGCCACAAACACTCTCGGGAGCTCCTTTCCTCTCTCTATTGTTGTGATAATAGGAGTGGGATCTCTCTTGGAGCACTGCCTTCACCAAGTGTCTTTTGCAGAGGGTCAGTGGGCCTGGGTTAATTCAAATGAAAGCAGCTGCCTTTAAGAGTATTCCTCTCTTAATGTGTGTCCTAAATGCAGACACAAAATTAACATCTCCCCCTTGATTTGCTGGAAGACTTTTGTTATTACATTTTATACTAGTTTGTCTCCTCTATTATTTATCCTTAGATGTCTTTTTGGCAGTAAAGTTGTATTCTCACTTCAGCAAGGCTTTTGACACTGTCTCTATGCAAACCTGCTTTAGCAGGGAGCATTGGATTAGATGCTCTCCAGAGGTCCCTTCCAACCCCTACCAATCTCTCACGTATTTTCCTCCATGAGGGAGTGGAGAGTGTTTATTCCTCAGCTTTATTGATCTGCTTCACCTTTCTTTGTCTCTTCAGGGTAAGCCATCGCTAGCAGGGCTGGGGAAACATAGCCCACTGAACTTTCTGAAGCAAGGCAGGAGCAAAAAAACTCTTGTGATGGTTCAAGCATGGGGTGTCTCAACATCCCATGCCTTGGTGAGGGAAATGAGAATTCAGCAGTCCTTAATGCTGAGGCCCTCAGAGTCACTTGTCACTCCAATCCAGGGGTGGCATCCACAGCATGTTCTCCACTGATGGTTCCAGGCATGGCAAACTATGGCACGTGCCTCTTAATTCTTGAGTAAAAGTACCCAAAAGCCATTCTGTGAGAGATGATGCTCCAAACTCCCTGCAGGGAAGGAGAAACAGGGCAAAATATGGGATGGGAGAGGAGTGAGAGGACCAGATGGCACAGAATGGTCAGTGAAGGCTCTCCAGAGGCTAGACCATTGTCCTGGGCATCAAACATCACCTTGCAGTTGACCAGTCAGTTCTATGGGGAGGTTTTGTCCTGGGAACTGTTTGAAGCTATTTTTAAGACTGGTTTTGAACTTCCCTGTAAGAAAAAGGCCTGTTTGGATAACAACCTGTGTCACTGTATCTAGCCTGATATGAACTGAAATGGCCATTAATATTTTGCATCTATAACATATTTTAAGCTTCTTGAATTTCAGAACAACAGAACAAACAAAGGTTTTGCTGATAGCTGCTGTTAGGCAAGAAGAGACCAAAACATGTGCTAAAAGTGAGTTTCTTTAGCACTTTCTCAATTCCTGGCTTTCAGCTACAGAAGCAACTTAAACCACATGTAATGCACTGTATTTCTAACATCCCTCATTTCCTTGGGAATACTTCAGTAGTCACGAATTAAAATTCATTATCACTAATGATTTCAGATTGCCATTTCCAATTCTAAACATAAAAGTAATTACCAGCACAAATGACCCCCCAAATGGGACAATTTTATCATCATTCCCAGAAGTAACATCAATAATTTTGTTGTTTCTTGTAAATGAAAAGCCTTTACCATAATGACCCCCTGATAGTCAAGTAGAAGCCATAACAGAGATACAAAGGAATGAAATGATTACATCAATGATTTAGCAATATTTTCTACTTATATCAGCAAGAAAGAAATACAAAAAGGCAGTTATTGAAGTTATTATGTACTGTTGTACAAACAAGATTTTTTTACTGTTTCCAAACCTGTGGAAAAAATATACCCAAAATCATAGAATCATAGAACGGGAGGGGTTGGAAGGGAGCTCTGGAGATCATCGAGTCCAACCCCCCTGCCAGAGCAGGAACAGCCAGGGCAGCCCACACAGGAACAGAGCCAGGTGGGGCTTGAAAGTCTCCAGAGAACTTCCCGTGTTTCCCCTTGCTGCCATCACCTCTTATCCTATCCCAGGGCACCACTGAAAAGAGCCCGGCCCCTTCCACTTGACCCCCACCCTTCAGATGTCTGTAAACATTGATAAGATCCCCTCTCAGGCTTCTCTTCTCCAGGCTGAACAGCCCCAGGGCTCTCAGCCTTTCCTCATAAGAGAGAT
>JANHFX010020492.1:9307-28446 GCA_027560015.1 Chloroceryle amazona | reverse complement strand
CACGCTCAACGCAGCTGTGAGAGGGGTTGCAAAGTTAAGAGCAATGCCCCCTGGTGGAAACCCAGCAGCTCGGTGGCAAACCGTGCACGATGCATCGCAGCCGTGCAAACCAGGCTGCTCCTGAAGCCTGCCCGGTGCAGAACAGCAGGTTTTGATGAAAGCATCGCTGCAGCAAGTGGTGGGTAAAGCCCCACGGGGCATGGCTGTGCCCCCCACAGTGGGCCAGGCCGTGCTGCGGGGTGCAGCCCCACAACTTGCCACAAGACGTGAGGTTTTTGTCCCCAGGGGTGCAGGCAAGTGACACAGGGACATCAGCCCGAGCTCCTGCCCTGGCAGCCCCGAACAGCCCTGAACATCAAAGTCTCTTCCCCACAGCTGAGTCCTCCTCCTCTCCCACTCCACCCAAACACTATGAAGTGTCCCATGCCCGCTAAGCTTGGCATGCCCAAAACTGGAACAAGTCAGATTGATTTAAGAGGTACTAAGATTGGCACTCTGGTGACAGTTTGTCCTTGCTGGGCTCCAAGGATAAAACCTGTTTTTATTTGCTTATTCAGAAGATTTATTTTCCCCTCACAACTTGCAACTTGTGCCGCCAAGTCCTACCAAGAGGTATGAGCCTGCTCCAGGCTGCAGGCATGGGGACCCCAGAGCTGACCACAGCATGGCCCCAGGATGTGCATGGCTTGACCTGGTTTTTGAAGCTCAGAGAAGCGTGAAAATTCCACACCCCCGAGCCAAGAAATTCCCATACTCAAAATGACCATGTCCTTTCCCACAGAGGGGACGCACGAGCCTATGGTGCATTTCAGCTCTTGTCACCTTGCCCATTCAAAGCAGGGCTCAAATCATAGAATCGTTCTGGTCAGAAGAGACCGTTCAGATCAGTGAGTCCAACCATCCCCCAGCACTGCCAGGGCACCACTAAACCATTTCTCTCAGCACCACAGGGGGCTTGGAAACCCCTCCAGGGATCACCGGGACTCCACCCCAACCTGGGCAGCCTGTTAAAGTGACCCTGAAGGCCTGAACCTCTGTTTATAGGCTCCTGGTGAGTCTCTCCCCTCTCTCTGGCAGACACAACAGAGCCTTACCCAACCAGCTGAAGCCTATCCAACTAACTTTCCCATTTCTGAAGGCTTCTCGAGCACCAAGTCTTTGCTACTGCCCCAGGAGCGAACAGCTCTGTCCCACAAATGCCCAGCATAAGGTCCCACCGGCGGTGACAGCAGAGGAGCCGCGTGTCGGGGAGACAGGAGGAAGCACTGACGTCATTGACAGACATCTTTAGCTCTGCTGACTCACTGCTTTTCCCCCCAGCAGGGAAAACACATCCAAGCACCAGGAGCTTTTCCCACCACAGCCCACGTTCCTCTTGGCTGAGCAAGACGAGGGGGAATAGAGAAGAGCCCCTTTCTATTTCTGGACCCTGGGTGAGGTGGATGGAAATCACCAAGCTCCTGGTTCCCGTGGGAAGCCATTAATAACCTCCTAAACAGCCACATCCTTTAACGTGCGTGCTATTATGGGATGCTGAGAAAGAAGCCACGGAGTTGGTAAGCACGTGAGGCTCCCTCCCCCCTCACTGCCCACCAGGCACGGCCAGGAAGGTCCCACCAGCCCCCAGCCCTGGCACGAGACGCGACTTTGGGAACCCGGCCCCAGTGCCGACGGTGCGTTGGAAAAAGAAATCCTCCCACGAGGCCTCGAGGCCGGCGAGGGAAATAAAGCCGTCTGTTCATCGAGACGTGCCTCCTTCAAACCAATTAATATAAAGAGCTTATATTAAAGGATCTCGCTTAGATGCAAATCCCCTTCTGTAAACAAACCCTACAGGTCTCAGCCTCAGTCTCTAAGGCAAGTTCCGATCTGATTAGTTACTCCACATGCCTTAAATTCCCCCTTAAAGCGAACAAAACTGCAAATTCAATCTTTTTGCTGGGATAGAATCAACGAACCATTTTGATTGGAAGAGACCTTTATCATCGGGTCCAGCCATTAACCAAAGATTAATTAAACACTTGCTGAATTTCACCTTGAGGGGCCCTTTTCAGTGACATTTAGTGAAGCTGGGACCATTCTGGGTGAAAGACAAGTAATTTAGTTTCTTTGCCCTAGTTGTTCTCCACACCACCACCCACGCACCACAGCGCAAAACCTTCACGAGAGCACACGCTGAATTTTTATCTCCCGTGTAAGCTCCACTGTTGACTATTTTTGGATGAGTGCCTAAAGCAGAGAGCACAGCGCAAGGTGCATAGGTCAGTATATTAAAAAACAGAAGAATGAATTAAAGAGAAGGGTGTTTTCTGACTTACTCTGAGCAGCAGCCCTGGAAAGCATCTGTGGGAAAAGTGTTTTGTTTCGGTGAGCTTACCTGGGTGGGATGAGGACTGAGTGTTGGTGCAGGACGAACACGCACGTGTTGACTCTGTGAACTCTGGAAAAGCATCTGGATGAGGAAACAGCATTGGAGGAGGAAACGCCATCTCCCCTACACAGGAAATGCATTTGTTGGCTGATGGTTTCAACGTGGTTAGCAACAAAACGGATCCACGGGCTGCTCCTCCGCAGCTCAAGGAACCCTGAGGAAACTCTCCATGGTTCCTCTGAGTAGGAGCCTTCCATCCCCCCACCAATATCCACTTTCTTTCCTCAGAGAATTTATTTGGCTTCTCAGTTTTTCCATTTCCACTCAAACACAGAAGCCTGAAAGCTCCCAGAACTGCAGCACAGCCTGGCAAAGCTGTCAGGCAACGTATATCCCTGTCCTTCTTGCTTCAGCCCTGGCACACTCTGCTCCTGACAGCAGCAAAGTGGATCCACATCACCTCAGTGGGCACATGCCCATCGGTAAAGAGGGTTTGGTCCTGGGTTGAAAACAGCCTGTTTTTTTTTTCCCCTTGCCTTGTAAATCACTTTTTTCTGTACTGTTTAAAAACAGGCAGGGAGAAGCAGGAAAATGATCCAACTATGAGAGCTAGCAGAATATTAAGTACATAGAATCATAGAAAATTAATCAAAAGGTCATCTAGTCCAACCCCCCAATTACGTATGTAATTTATTTGGGTTTCTTCCCTATCTTTCTGAGTCCCCAGGTGGTACATGGGCTGTTCACACAAAGGTATGTGCTTTGCTTCTCTTTTCTGACACACAACCTTTGCTCAGCAGGAAAAGTCTCTTTCCAGTAATGTAAATCCTCCAGATGTGGACTAAATAATTCATCCCTGCAGTGGAAGACAGTAAAAGATGCATTTTTGGAAGAAAATAAATAAAAAAAAAAAAAGTAAGCTTTTCATTAAAGGTGAGCCCAGGGACCTAGGAGGTTTCCAAAGAGGGCATCTCAACTCCTCATCCAGGACCTGTGGTTTGTCAGAGATGGGCACGGGGAGATGAACAGAAGAAATCCTCTCAAACCTGTTGAAAGAGCAGCAGACACACAGATGGCCATCAGGTCTCATCACTGTCCTGCCCCAAAAGCAGAGCAGCTCTTCTGTCAGCCTCAGGGCTTCCCAGCTGGTACGGAGCAAGTATCTCCCCCTTGGCCTGGAGACAACAGAACAGAAAGTTTTGGTCTTACATGAAATTCATGAAAGAAAGTGAAGTTGTGGGTGCTCTGTACCTGCTGAGGGGGCAGAAGCTACTGGAAGCTGCTGAGTTGCACTGAAACCAGTGCAAGTAAACGAGGAATCTGCCGGAAAGAGGAGAGACAGCGCTGGGAACCCTTGTGATTTTGGCATTGAAAGTGTTACAGAAAACATGCCATAAAGCTCCTCTGAGGATTTAATTTCCCTCCAACCCCCCCCCAATCTCCCTTTGATTTTGATCCCCTCCTTTCCTGGTGTCCTTTGAACTTTCAAAAAGGCACTTTGAAGACATGTCATAAAGCAGTGGTTTTATTCAGGCCCTCCTCTTTGATGCTCCTGCTGCTGCGTGTGAAGTGCAGCCTCGCAGGATGTGGGAGCCGGAGGAGCCGAAAGCCGAGACGGAAAGGAAAGGACAGAAAAGGGAAAGTGGGGACGCCGTGTTTGTCAATAGCTCGCGGGGGCCGCGCAGCCCGGCACAGCCACCAGCCCTTATTCCTGCTGAACGTGTTGGCTTCGGAGCTAAACAGACCTGCTGGAATTACAGCCAAGCTGTTCCTCCCAGGGCACCATGGGCAGAACCCGATGGGGACGGGGAGGGGCAGCTCATCCCAAAGGCCATCCCCATCTCCTACGTACTCCCAAGACCCGAGATGTAGGAATAAAAAAGCTGGAAGAGGCAGCCTACCCTGGGGCAGAAGAAGTGGTGAGCAGCTCGTGCCCAGGTCCTGTCCCTGCTCCTGAATGTCTGCCTCCCATCTGGGGGGCTTAATTTGACCTCTCTGCATCCCAAACCACAACGCAGCCACTTTGTTTGGGTTGGTCAAAGACAACTGCCCAGCCCAAATCAGTCCTACTGCAAGAACTGCTCTTCACAGAAGGAAACACAATTAATCTAAAGAGGACATGTGGCTGTTCTGCAGTAAATGCCAGATGCAAAGTTTCTGTACTAACTCCGTTCACTGGCTCTTCTATTTCAAATATGCATCACTGGCATTTAAACAAACCCTGGTGCCCTCTTTCATAAGTTTATTTTGACTCTCGGGAGGTGTTCTTCATGTCCCAAAAGCTGGGATCCTTTGGTATGGGCAAAATCTGAATTTCAGTTTTGAAAAGGTTTCTCACTGCAATGGTTCAGGCAGAATGACTGGAAATAAAGAAGCCTAAAAAGGCCAAAACAAAATTAAAATTAATAACAATAAACTAATGCGAGTAAGTAAAAACATGTCGCAGATTTAAGTATTATGAACTCTAACTCTGAACCCAGCTCCCTGACCTGGAGATGGGTCCCAACTCCCAGTATTTGAAGAGGAAAGGCCAGGCCCTTTGTGGTGCCACACATTGCCAGTGCTCAAGCAAAGCGATAGCCATAGTGCCCAGAAGACCTGCCAGAGGACAAGCGAGATCTGCCAGAGCAACCACGGCTCTTCTCCGTGCAACCAAATCATCTTGGGAGGCACCACAGCAGCCTGGCTCCTCCCGCAGCTGCTGCCTTCACACGAGCAGGCTTGAGGAAAGCGACCAAAGGGACAAAATTTAGGTAGCAAATGAAAAACGAGTACGTTGAGAAGGGCAGTTTCTGTTACCAACCTAAAGCAGTTTAAGATGCGTTCAAACCTCTAAAGCTGCAAATATTAAAGTTGGCACTGCAGAGAAACCCAGTGCCCAGCTGGCCTGCATCTTAGCTACCCAAACATCACCCAAAACTGAAGCTCTGAGTTTTTCCTTCTCTTTAAGACACCAGGCTTTCATCCTCCTTAAGCCCTGCTCTCCCACTTGCATGGATCATGTCCCCCATATTGTCCCCAGAGCTTTCCAAGGACCTTCACCAAGAGGAAGGCAGGCAGGAGAGAGCTCAGCAGCCACCCTGCCACCACCAAACCCGCTCTTTGGCAAACCAGATCAAATTCAAATGCTCTGCTCTCAGCTGAAGGTCACCACTGTCTCCCCAGCCTGCGCTGGGCAAGCCAAAGTGTATTTACATTGAGAAGATGCGGAGAGGTTTTGGAGCTGGATGTGGTTAGAAGGAAAACAGGCTGTTAAAGAGAGCATGTGCATGAGCATGCATCTAAATGCAGAGGGAGGAAAGAATTAAAAACCAAATCATCAGACATTTCCCCCAAAGGAGCAGAGTGCTAGCCCTGCCTCCCCTGCTCCTGGTCAAGCACTGGTGGCTGCTCCTGGTGCAGCACTGGCTCGAGGTAAAAGGTCTTGGATGACATTTTCCACTTTGACACAGAAAGTCCAAATTCCCCTTTACAGAGGCAAAAATCTGACAAAAACCATAATGGAAATAGGCTTCCGATGGACAGAAAAAAAAGTGACTCCCTGGCACACGCACAAGCCCACGCAAACTTTCCAAGCCTGCCCTCCAAGTGTGAGCACTGGTGTTTCCATTAAGTGCCTGAAAGCTCAGAAAGCATCCGGTGAAAAAGTAAACTCATGATTAGGCTGAGCACGACTTTTTGCTTGAATTTCTGCAGAATTATTGCAACGGGAGCAGGGGTTACACCGGCAAATTGGAGAGGGACTCTTCTGACTGCCATATGGAGAGGAATACAAATTTAGCCAGTTGAGAGTATTTCCCTCAAATTATTGTTGGGAAGATCTGTCGGAGGAGATTTCATAGAGAGGTAGGTTGGAAACAGTCCTAGATCTGGACCCACGCTGAACTATGGGAAAGCCCAAATCTGGGCCAGGCTGACCCCCTCCCTGTCTCCCCAGCATCACACACACACCCCCAAGGGGGGCTCCTGGGATCACCAGGAAGGGGACACATCTGGACATCAGATCACAGCCACCATTCACACACTGGACAGACCATCCTGATGGCACAGCTCTGAGAGCTATAGCATTGCCTGCACGGGAGAGTTATCTTAGAAGACTAATTAATATATTTTGGCTGTCTTTTAATGAAACTCAGGAGCGGGAAGCAGGCACGGAGCCAGCACCACGTGACCACTTGGCTCTGCCTTGGATACATTTCAGGAATCTCTTTGCTGAAGCATCCAGTTGTCCTGCATGACTTTTCTTCCCCCAAAACTGAACTAATCACAGAGGATGGAGGAAGGGGGGGACACACGCACGGAAAAGCTGTTGTACATCAACTGCTGTATTACAAATAGGCTGGTGCTGCAGCCAGACACAGTATTTTACACCACCATTTCTCCTCACGCAAGCAGAAAGGCTGTAAATGGGTGAGCGTTTGCCACGGAGAGCACTTCGAGGGGAGGTTGTTGCATTCTTGACCTAAGCCCATTTTTCTGGTTTCCATGCAAACGTCAATGAATTTAAAAAGGGATCGTTCAGTCGGGACCTTCTGATTCAGGCAAAATACAGCATCTCTCTACACGGGGATTATGCTCCTGCTTGGCAGAGGGATGAATCCACTGGGTTGCTTCCTGACTCTCGCAGGACATGTCCCTGTTACCTCCATCGGTCACTGTGGCCATTCTCACGAGCAGCGGGCAGAAATGCGTAGGAATGTACACGGCTGCCCCTCATACATGCACACACACACACACACACACAGGTGTGTGTCCAGGACCAAAGACAACAGGAATGTAAATATGTTTTACGCCTCATTATGGAAAGTACTTTGGCAGGATGCAGCCAGGGGCACAAAGAGCTACTATTGAGGTTCCTCAAGCTGTGGCCTCCACTCAGGACACAATCAACAATATTTAGACAGCATGGGCTAGTTCCTTCCTTCACAAGGTAACTTCCCCTGCCTGGCAGCCCTCGGGCAGGCTATAAAATGACCTTATGTTTAAGGACAGTGTCAAATAAAACATACAGTCAAAGGAAAACCGTTCCTGCTTGCTCTCCCTGCACCTACGCCGGCGTTTCACGGTCCTCCTCTTTCTCTTCAGGGTACAGGCAGCTTCTCTGGTCAAACTGAGCTGAGCAGCATCTAAAGCAGATGCCCAGCAGATAGAGAGCAGCCTGGAGTCCCTGCTGCACGGCACACTCCAGCGGCATGAAGCAGGCTGGAAAGGGAGCACGGTGCATTGGGAAGAAAACCAAAAAAATAAAAATAACAGCATGCAAATTAAGATTTTCTTATCAAGCCCAAAAGAATTTCAGGCTGGGTTCTGTCTCTCCCATCTCTCCACCTCTTGTTTCCAGCCTTCCCCAGGCAAACGCTCTCCTCCGAGATGCCCAAACGCTTTCTTGCCTTCCCGCCGCCGAGCTTTGCTGGCAATCCCTTCCTCGCCGTGCAGTGCTCCCTTCCGACCTGCTACCTGTAACATTCGGTTCCAGACCACAGGGCACACTGGCCTCTGGAAGTCTGGCTGCAAAACCAAATAAAAAGCTTTTCATTGACACTCAAACGTTGGTGCAGCTAGTCAAAAGCCTTATTTTCACGTTTTACAGCGCTCCCACCTGAATAAATTCATTTTAAGTGCCACTTTTCCATTCGTGGATTATGAAAAGTTGGGAGGCCTGGATGCCATAGCCGGGTCCCAAAAAGCAACGTATTACCCAGTGCAGGGGTCTGCCAGTGCTGCTCTAACCCCCAACCATCAGCAGTGAAAAGCTTTGCAGAGCACACAGCCCCAAGCACTGCTTCAGACTCGCAGCCATGGACGGACAGACAGCAGCAGGTCCGCTGCTGGTGGGTGGGATGATGGGTAGGCTGGTAAGCCATAAAGCAGCAGTGGGACTGGAACGTGACATGGCCTGGTGGAAAAAAATTACTAAGAGAAAATTTTTCCTACTCCACCCACCTTCCTGCTCCCCTGTGGAGCAGAACAGCTCTGCTGTAGCGCGGGGTTTGCCGAGGCCGGAACCCGCACAGGGAACAAGGGGCTCCCGCCGGCCCTCGGTACGAACACGGGCACACAACAACTCCGACCAGCCCGGGTTCCTTGCAACCACCCACCTCAGACACAGCCGTGACTCTGCCCGTTTCCAGCCACGACGCACAGCAGCGCCTTACGCTACAGATCCGTCTGGGGGGGGCAAGCGCCAGGCTGTGCGGCAGAGGTTGGCACGCTCGCCGTACGCACGGACACCTGCAGCTGCAAGCTGGAGAAAGAAAGGGGTGTAGGATTGTTGGATCTGCCTGTAGTTAAATTATCAGGCATTGTTAATCACATGGAATGATCACTTAGGGCGTGTGGAATGATCATCAGAGCATCGCTGGCTAGCGATCCAGAAGACAAAGATGCTCTGCGTGTACAGCTAACCCGTCTGAAGCTCCCTGCACAGCAGGGACATGTATCCTAAACCCTAAACCGTGACAATCATCCTATCAAACACAGAAAACGTCAGCAGGTTCACTGTCTTTCCTGAAGAAGGATTTGACAGGTTTATAACCCAGCTCACAATGACTCCAAAAACAAGAGGTACCACACAAACCTGCTTCTCCCCACTCTCGGCAGCTCTCTAGCATAACGCAGGAGGTTTCAGCTGATTCCACTCGTGAAAGGAAACTTCTCTGACAACTCAAACAGGCGTTTGGCTGCAGCATACAGTTCCTCCCTCCTCGCACATACCAGCCTCTCCCAGTAATGCAGGGACAGAAGCACTAGGTGGCAAAAAAAGCCAACAGGTCCTTATTAGTTACACTCTGGAAATGAGCGTTAACTTGTCTAGAACCTCTCGGGTAGTTTAATAACCACCGGGGTGGGTATCAGCCCCTATACTCATGAGGATGTTTTGTTGTTCCCAGTGAAGGAATGGAAGCAAGGGCTCATAATTATAGGAAGAAAAAGGGAAGAAAAGGGTTAAACCCCAAATTGTTACTGAATAAACGTTACCAAAGTACAAACAGCATCTTGCAGGATTTCTGCACCGTTTCCTTCCTGGTCATGGCAGTGTAATAAAGCATCAAAATAAACAGTAATCCAAAAAAAGTGGCCAGAATTGGTCTGCATTCCAGATGAGAAACATCTGCAGGGGTAGATCAGCAGATCTTTTCTCCGTTTCCTGTGCAATTAGTTGGACAATGCCGCACTCTTATAGGTAAAATTATTCTCCCAGCCTCTTCTATCACCTCATAAATTAAATCCATATTTTTGAAAAGGAAGGGGGGAAAAAAAATCGATACATCTAGATAAATAAGGGCAAAAGAGTCCCTTAGATGTAGTTGAGATGCCTTCATGTTTCCTGTCCAGCCCTTCTCCTTTCTAGCTGCACTTTCTCAAATGGATAGGGGGTGGGGGTGAAAATCCACCCCCAAATGCTTTAAAATTTAAAGATAAGGCTATAATTTTGCCTATGCTAAAATTAATATAAGAGAATGGTAGGATTAGACCAATGTATTAACTGTCTGACTTGTTACCAGACAATAAACAAGGACAGGCTCGTTAATTCTGGAACTGCTACTGCCAATTATGAAAGCATTGTGTTTGCCATACACATTGATTAGAAAAGCTGTTTATCTGAACTAATAAAGCAGTAAATGAGCTGAAATTGTCTTTTCTTTATTTTTAATATGATAAATGGAATAAACTATGAGTACATCTGTTCCAAGCCTCTTTCCCGCAACATGTTATGTCTGAAAAGCCTGAAAAATGTTCTTTTTCTAGTCCAACATTTCAAAGTAATGATCTTCTGCAAAGCATCACCTACAAAACATCCATCAGCGCTTACAGAGTTTAATCTTCACTCTGCATTTAGTTCAGTTTCTGAATTAACCCACATTAGATGGGGAGGGGAAAACAAGCATCAGGCTACAAATAAATGGTGGGTAGCGTAGCCCATCGCCCTGGCAAACACCCCTCAGCACTCTCCATGGTTCAGACATCTGTGGTCACGCTCTTATCAGCCAAGGCTTTGGCTGAGGCATCCTCCCAGGGGAAGGCTGGCAAAGGCCCAGAGAGCTCGGACCAAAGCCCAGCCTGGCTCCCCGGCCCAAGGTGCAGCTCTGTGAGATGCCACCTGCAAGGTGCCGAGAGGGAGGACATTTGGCCTCACACCCAACAGCGGGGATCTGGGGGGACCAGATGCAGGGCTTCATTTCAAGCTGCTTGCTCTAGTCAGTGCCCCAGGAATCCACTGGGACAAGCAGACCCTTCCTTACTCAATACCCTCTTTCCCCTGCAAACACCAAGAAATGGGCTTCACAGCAACCTCCATCTGCAGATGAGGTGTGACGGGAGGAGCTCACCCAGTGCCCATGGAGGGGCTGCACCTGCACAGCCCCCCATTCCAGGGCCCCCCCCCAGCCCACCTCACCTCCAAGTTTGCAGGTTGACCAGTCCTGACTGATTTCTTTCAGAAAAGTCCACAGGACAATAATAGGAAGAATCCAGAGGACTACACATCATGCTCTGTTTTGACTACAAAATTATTTTTCCTCTCCCATTATTACCTTTTTTTTTTTTTCCCCAAAAAAAAAACCTTTGCTTTTCAGGTCTCTGAGAAGGATAAACCCCTGGTCATCTTGAATAGTGATACACACAAACTGCTACTATTTCAAAAACATTGCCACCAAATAGCAAAAGAAAGCCCAGACACAAATCCACGCAATACTGCAGCAGTGCTTTTCTCCAGGGAGATGGCAAACTCCTGTATCGTTCAGCAGCGCACAACTCAACCTCAGTTTCTGCCCCAGCTGGAGCTGGGGATCTGCTCCCTGCACCACCTCTGAATGGGATCTCAGTAAAGCAGCAAATGGGGGGGGGGAATATCAGCAGATAATGAACACCTCAGTTTAGGCTGTGGTCAAGCAAGGTGCTTTTCTGAAAAGTTTTTGGTTGGTTGGTTTTTCCTGTTTGTGTGTTTGATTTTAGTGTGTTTAGTGGGTTTTTTAGGGCAGCCACAGTGAAGTTTCTACATAAAGGAAAGGAGAACAGCTGAAGAATCCTCCTTGGGCTCTGATCCTCCCTGCAGAGACTAAACCCTGAAGTGCTTGTTAAAATCCTAATCCGATTTAAAGCTGCTTCTGAACATGTTAGTGGAGGAAGTGCTGGCTCTCACTGTCCTGTCCAGCCCAGGTTTTCAATGCTGTGTTTACTCTGCTTGTGTAAAACCAGTAACCCCCTCCCAGGCAGCTGCTGAGTTGCTGCGTCAGCCAAAAACACCCACCCAGAGATAAAGCTCATTTGAAATGGAGTCAATACATCTCTTTATTTGGGTACCCTTTGCTCCCTCAAGAAAGAACCATTTTCTCAGCAGAGGTAAAAACATAGAATCATAGAACTGTGAGGGTTGGAAGGGACCTTGAAAGGCCATCTAGTCTAACACAGAATGGTGGGGTTGGAAGGGACCTCTGGAGATCATCGAGTCCAACCCCCCTGTCAGAGCAGGGTCACCCAGGACCCTGTGCCACTGGAGTGCGATGGCGAGGGTTCCCCTCACCAGCTCCCACCAGCCCAGCTGGACTCTGCCCAGCTCCCTAAATCCCTTGCTGCATTCCACATCTCCAAAGTCAGGCAGGAAAGGCAACCCCTGTGGCACGTCCTCCTGGGCTGGGAGAGGCAGAATTTGCCACATGCACCTCGTCTCTAACACAGCATCAGAGGGTGGTGGAAGGGCTGTCAGCACTGCCCTGCACCACGGGGCTAACTGCAGTCACCCTCAGGCAGTCCAGAAACCCCTGACTCCTTGAAAGACAACAGAGTATGGCAGAATCAGCCGATTTCTTGTTGATTGCTAATTAATGAGTTGCTGGAGCTCCGTGCAGCTCCTCAGTAACTAACCTCTCAGCTACAAAGAGCTGGGGAGCACAGTTTAAACAAGAGCAAGAAGGCTGTGAATTGGATAATTGCTTAACATGTGGTTCCTGCCCTGAGCACCACATGGACACCCGGGGCACGAACACGTTTCTCTGGTCATGGAATACAAATCCCAACATGACTGAGACTCGAGCAGCCTGCCATAGCAGGTTCCAGAACCACCAAACCTGCTCACCCTGGGCAAAGCCCTGGACCTCACTGCAATGAGATCCTGATTCCAGCCACCCCAAGAGGAAGGAGCAGCTCTCACACCAACTCTGCTAAAGAGCATCGCTGTGATGCGGATCTGGATGAATAGTTTTCTTAATGTATGTTGAACTTAAAGCTATTTCTACTCTTTTCTTTCAAAAACACCATTTTAAAAGGGAAACGGTATCAAGCAACCTGCAAAAAACTAATACAGCTACTGGTGACCAAACTTCAGCTGCTGCATCTTTCCCTTGTGGAGGAAGGAAGGCAGCATGTTCTTGGGAAAATGTGATGCCACAACCCACCTGCCCTCCCAGCACCTCTGCAGGGCCTCCACCATCCCACCCTGGTCCTCAGCAGGTGCTTGGGGACCCACAGTGCTGTGCAGAAGGCTTCGCTGAGGAGGTTTGAGACAAACCATTGGATGGATGTTTTGAGGCTTAGGAAAAGACCCAGGTACAAGGAGAGATCAGAGACTCATTTCACTGCAGGGCTGAGCTCGGTGCAGGCTTTTAATGCAAAGGGAGCACACTGCAAAGCCTAACGAGCCAGGTTGTTTTGAGAGCACAGAGTGTCCTTATTCTTTGGAAAATGGAAAATGTGTAAGATGTCCACAGGCAGGCCAAGGAAAACACAAACTGCGTGCCTGCCGTGGCACAGGGGCACAAACACCGTTGTTGTCAGTGGGACAAAGCTGCACAACTAGTCACCCAAACTGCCAGGATACAGAATTCCCGAGTTTAAAGAAGAAAAGCCAAAGTGCTGTCCAAGTGGGCCACGCTACGGGCCAGGGCAAGCACGACTGTCTTCCTTCAAAGGGTATGGTGCTGCCTGCCTTTCTTTTTGGGGGGGGAATGGGATCCCACTTCATATCAAATGGTACCTATAATTGTAACTACAACAAAAAGCACCCACAAATGTCTGAAATAGGCTCCAACTGCCTTAGATAACCCATCACTCCCCCAGGCATCCAAGAGATCAGCCACCAGCATCAGGAGCTGGCACTTTCCACCAACCCCTCACAGATGCAGCACCACGGTGGAGCACCCCCTGCCATTGCCACATCCAGCTGCACGCAGAGGGGCCAGAGGGCATCCAGGAGATCAGAGGCTGGTGGGTGGAAGGGACCTCTGGAGAACATCTCAGCCAATCCCTGCTACACCAGGAGCTGCACATCCAGAACAGCCCTGGCTTCAAAGGATTTACAAAGGAGAAAAACAGGAACTGTAAAGACTTAGGATCCTCACATCTGGATTCTGTCTTTGTAGCAGGATAAAACAAAGCTGCAACCCAACCTTCTTTGGTCAAGCGAGGATCAGAAGATGAACACACACATCTCAGCTCAGTGTGCCATTGTTTTTTACGTGTACTGTCCACTAAGAGATCGCTAGAACTGGAGATTTCATCAGGAAAGCTAAGGCCCCAGGACACTGAGATCAGAAAAGTGCTGGCAGCTGACAAGATGTCAGAACAGCTTCCTTGGCTGGAGCCAAAACGCAGCGATTTTGCCTTGGAACCATTTATAAATCCCAGCTCCAGAAAGGCTTCAAACGTGCTGGTTCAGCCAGGAGACCCTGCTCGGCAGGGCGCAGGTGCCGGATGCGGGGAGATGGGGCAGCGTGGCTCTTTGGGGGGTGAAAAACCCTCTTCCACATGCCAGTGCACATTTAGCCCTGACTGCAGCTCTCACGTTACTGGATCCCAGCTTGCGCGTGGTCTAAGAGCTGCTTCAGCCCAACGATTAATCACTTCATGTTTTTCAGAGTATATCAAAGGTAAGAGCAGGGGAAATACAATATGAGGAACCTCCCCTCGTCGCAAGAGCAATTTTTAAGGCTCAAACTGACCTTTACTTCAGGGGAATGTGCTTATGTGGCAAAAATGTCAGGATTTTTTATTATTTTTTTGGTGATCTCCTTTCAAACAATTAAAATACACACCCACACCGCATGCAAGTACGCAAGTCAAAAATCTCTGCTTTACATCACGCACAGCACTTTTAAATGACATCTCCTTTTTTCCGGGGTGGAAAATCACAGTCAGCATTTGTATATAAATATTATTACACAGCTTGAACGTACAAGCCAGGAAACAGAGAGTGCTGCATGACAACGTGCTAAAAATTCCTTGCTGCAATTTTTTTTTTTGGGTTACATTCAGAAAGCAGCACTGTTTGTACAGTAATTCCATTGTCACACGCAGCGCTCTGTTCACGGCGACCGGCCGCGCGCGCAGCTACGGAGCCAACGCTGCATCCGAAAAACAGAGGCAAACAACAGGTAGGAAATCAGCTCCTCATCTGGTGATGCTGATGGGCTTGCTCTCCTGAAAATTCCAGGTTAATTTAAGCTGTGCATAGGTTAAATCCCAGGCTACCGTCGCACGCTGACTACACATATGCCTACGAACAGGGAGGTTTTAATTAGGGGTCTGTGTCCCTCAAAAAGCAACAGATGAAGGGACCATGCTGGCATTTCTTCTCTTTAAAGTAATAGTAATATTGCTTGTCTTATGAAAACTATTTTAATGACGAACGCAGTTTTTATTAGATTTGCAGTCCCAACAATCCCCTTTCATAGCCTACAAGTGACTAACAGGGCCAAGGACTTGCACTTGACTTTGTTTTGAGCTAAAATCAATCTTGGGATCATCTCTTGATGCAATGGCTTGAGCCTGTCTGGCGAGTGCCATGAGATCCTAATTTCTCCTGGGAGATTTTCACTCACTATTCCAGGGCTAGAGAGACAGTAGTTGAAAAGTCCAGGGCTTTTCCATCACCGAGCAACAAATGACAAAACCTGAGATTGAAATCTCCACCCTTCAACTCATCAAATCCTAATCCCCCCGTATCAAATGGCAAACTGTGCTGCTAAAAATTCCCCAAACTGGCCTACGCAAGCTCTTGAAGCATCCATAAATAGTGGTTTGTTTTTTGAAAGCCACACACTTCCTCGTGTCCACAATGTGCTGTTTGACTTTGAAAACAAAAACACTTCCACTGGAGATACAAACTGTTCCATTTAAAAAGTCTATCTAATCCCAAAGGCATGAAAACCTTAAATGGGGATAAACCACGTCCAGAACATGCCTACCACCAGCATCCCACTGACAACACTGAGCACTTCTGGGGACGCCGCAGCATTCACATGAAATAATTTGTCTGTGAGCATTAAAAATCAGCAAATAAAGGGTAATAAAAGAAACTCATCACTAACAGAGACACACCATGGGAATTAGCAGCATGCAAGTGCAAGACAAGCCCTGGTCAGGGCTGTCCTTCAACAATCTCACGAGGTTCCTGCTGGACAAAGCAAAAGAGCACCTCTGACAGGTCATTCCAGGGTTAATAAGAGACCCCAGGACAAACAAGGGGCATGGGACATCCTCCTAAAGTGTGGGATTTAGAGTGGGAAGGTCCATTTGGAGTGCAGTAAACAGGAGAAGGGGAATAAGGTGACAGTTTCCCTTCAACCTCTGGTTTCACTGCTCTACCAATTTCACTATAAGTTGAGAAAGAGCAACAGCAAATCCTTCCCCGCACTCTTTGGAGCTTCGGACCTCAGAGCCCTTCAGCTGGGTCCACAGCCACAGGATGAGGGCTTCTGTTTGAACCAGCCCAGGGATCTCATCAGCAGGACAAATCCACGTAATTTTATTAATCATACCACTAAATTTCTCCAGACACAGAAAAAAAAAAAACTATGAGGGCTCCCCACCCCTGCAGCTGCCCAGCTCCTGTCAGGGATATCGATTAGCAAATCACCTACCAGAATTTAACAGTCCTGTCAATTTTTCATTGGATTATGAAAATTCAGAGTCATTTCCTTGGTAATTAAGACAAGTGTTGAGGTGAAATCTCACGTCCCTTTCGGCATGTGCTTTAATGAGAAGAAATTCACAAACCCAAACAACAAGCAGGACAAAAATCTCTACAAATAACTCTCCCCTTCTAACATGAATCCTTTCAAAGAACATCAGACATAATTCAGTAGCCTTGGAAAGTGTTAGCACACATTAGATGGACACAAGACTTTGCTTTTAACCTGAAAAAGGGGGGTTTAGATTGGAGTGAAGTATAAGTCTCAACATTCCTGTAACCCTGGGGAGATAAATCCTTACATATTTTTACATCAGGTTCTCATTTTCCATTTCCTGAACATTTCCCCTTTGTCCCTCAGATAAGAAAAGCTCCTACCCCGCGCTGCGCACCAGAGCGTTTGGGAAGACGTGCACAAGGACTTCAGAGTATTTTCCCTCAGAGGAACTCGACCGTCACATCCCATTACATTTGAAATTGGGGCTATTTTTGCCCGTGTGCATCATTCGGCGCTCGTCCTCATCGGCTCTCGCCTGCCAGGACGATGACTAACTTTCTCCCTTCACTTGTTCCCTCCACCCCTGAGAACATTCACGTCCATCTGGAGTTTCTCACAACAAAATATTTTTAAGCTAACCAAAACACCGTAAAAGAGGATCAGCAAACTCCGCTCGCTCGTCCCCACATCCTCCCAAGTCTCGGCTCACGACGGCACCAGCCCTGAGCTGGAGCTGCAGAGCCAGTGCCTTTGACCTGAGGGAGGCTCCCACTGATACCAACACTATTCTGCAGAACGCCCTGGGTCAGAACCCCTCTTCCAATCAGGCCTCTTCTTAATCAGTCAAATCCTGTTCATTGTCTACTGTTTAACTTTATATTTTAAAAGAAATTAAATGGAAACGACCTCTCCTCGTGCTCCAAGCTGTACAGCCTCGCTTCATCTCCCCATCCCAGCAGGAAAGCAAGGCTCTGGAGGATGCTTCACCCAAATTACCCATATTCCACCTAAAGAACAGAGAGAAAAGCTAAGGAGATCTGAAAACAAAAGGATGCTATTAATCAAACGTGAATTAATTACATTAATTAGCAAGCAGGAACTGAGCAAGATGTAACGGTGTTAGGCTGCAGCAGAGGACACAGAGACTGAGGTGCAGGAAGATCCTGACGACCGAGATTGGTGTGGCTGGGAGAGCAGGGGGAAGGCAGGACAGCCAGCTCACAGACAGCCCAGGCTGGCCTGGACATGCAGCTGCTGGGAAGGGCTCAGAAGTAACTGCAGCCTACAGAGGGGTGATGTGGGGCCAGCACCTCCAAAGCCCAGCAAGCCCCGAGCTGCTGGCCTCTCCCCACCACAGCCCCATGTTTTGGTCTTGCTGCACATCCTCCTCCGAAGCTTACAGTCAATACTGCATTCAAATAGTTAACAGTTTGCTTGGGCAAAGTGATACAAAGGTGAGCACTGCCTACCCCCAAATGGTACCAGCCTGCAGAAGGGCTTCAGACCCCCACTCCTCTGCTGTATTCAGGTTCCTCTGAATGCAGCCAGAATCCAGAGCTGGAACCCTCCAGCCACCCATCTGTCCAGAGCCCCACCTCCCCTCCACAAGGACAGAAAAACAGGTCTTGCAAAAGCAAGCTCATTAATTTCAGGTACTATCTGCTGTTGTTCATGAGTAGCCAGGGCTAATTACCACCCTGAGGAAATGTGTCACCCAAAAATCTGTTGCCTAAACTCTTGGTCTCAGGGCTGCACATCTCTGACATCAGGAAGATGACCAACCCGCAGGAAGAACGAAAAACTCTGAAGAGAACCAGTAATAGCAGAGGGGAAGAATATGAAGGTGCCCAAAAAAGATTTCATGAGTAACAAAGCAAGAAAAAAAAAAGCTTTTTAAGAGCCATTAAAGGCAAATCATTTAACATTCACTTTTCTTTCTGCTGCTGTTTTATGTTTCCACATTACAGCTCCATTAATTAATCAAAACTCCAGGAACTGATGGGTATTTTGTCAGAGTACAGACCGCTGGACTTGGCCCAGCAGAACTGTCATAACATTCTGATAAACATTGGGGTGCTGGGGGCTTGGGGGAGGCGGGTGAAAGAAGAAAGAAAAAAAAGGAAACCAAAACCAGGACACTAAACCCCAGCAATTCTGTGAATGGTAACAGGTTAAGGCCACAAAGGAAAGTGATTTTGTTAAGTGTTAAAAAAAAATTCCTTTGGAATCATAGATTTTCCAGTCTATAACTTTTTAATGGACATAACCTGGGTATTTTCAAAGTAGGGACAGGAGGAAATTAGTCAGGAAAATATTTAAGTGCTAGACTACGGTAATTATATACAAGTATGTGACTGGGTAATACCCAGCAATACTTCAAAGAGGGAAGGGCTGAGTTAATTTTGTTCTACTGCCATAGCCTGTGGAAGAGTAAACGTATGAGGGATGGAAAAATAGGGGATCAGAGCTGATCCTGCAGGGAGAGACAGACCCTCCCTCACCAACGTGGGTCTGGGGGTGAGGCCAGGGGCTCCCCGGGGCACCAGCCCTTTGGGAGAAGGGAGCAGAGTCACCAGTGAAAACAAACCCCCTGCACTGCTTTGAGTTCTTGTTTGCAAATTCACTTGAGGAGTTAAATCGGGACCTACAACCACTCGGCTCCCTCCAGCTGCCAAAGACTGGATGCTGAGCAAGGCCAGGGTGAGCTGCAGGGCTTCACTGCACACAGCTGCTGTGTGCCAAAGCCAGCCTGGCTGCCCGAGCTAAGTCATTAACCCGACTGCAACGGACAGGGACCTGCTGGAGAGGGGCCAGAGGAGCCCCAGCAATGCTGGGAGGGCTGGAACCCCTCTGCTGGGAGCCAG
>JANHFX010020491.1:0-37341 GCA_027560015.1 Chloroceryle amazona | reverse complement strand
GGAGGAAAGGGACAGCCTCTTCTCACTCGTGCCCTGTGATAGGACAAGGGGGAATGGATGTAAGCTGGAGCACAAGAAGTTCCACCTTACTTCTTTACTGTAAGGGTCACAGAGCACTGGAATGGGCTCCCCAGAGAAGTTGTGGAGTCTCCTTCTCTGGGGACTTTCAAAACCCACCTGGATGCATTCCTTTGTGACCTTTGCTAGATTACATGATCTTGCTCTGGCAGCGGGGTTGGACTCAAAGATCTCAGAGGTCCCTTCCAACCATGGACACCCTGTGACCCTGTGAGCAGCACAACTGAGAACATAATGTCCTCATTCAAATCAAAATTTCTTCTAGGCAGGTATCCTGTCCTCAGTAAGGGCCAATCTTGAAAGTTTAGTGTATTGGGTCTGACTGAGCTGGAGTTAATTTTCTCCATAGCAGCCCTCCCAGTGCTGTGCTTTGCATGGAGAGCTGGAAAGGTGCTGATAACGCCCCTGTGTTGTGGCTGCTGCTGGGCAGGGCTTGCACAGCACCAAGGATGCTTTTTCAACATTCCCCCTGCAGTGGGATGGGGTGGGCAAAATCTTGGGAGGGGACACAACTGGGACAGATGACCCAAACTGACCAAAGGGATATTCCATACCATATGACATCAGTTGAACTTTCAAAGCTAGGAAAAGGAGGAGAAGGGTGAGGGTAGGTGCAAATCGGCTTGTCCTCTGGAGCAACCACTACGTGCTTGGAACCCTGCTTCCCAGAAAAGGGCCAGACATCACCTGCTGATGGGAAGTAGAGATTAAATCTTTGTTTTATTTTGCTTCCACATGCAGTATTGTTTTGCTTCTTTATTAAACTGCTTTTATCTCAGCCCATGAGTTTCATTTTACTTTCTTCTCCCTGGTCCAGCTAAGAGGAGAGAGGCGGAAGTGATAGAGTGGCTCAGTGGATACCAAGGTCAAACCACCACACTTAGGCAAAAGTATGAAACAAGGCAAACAACAAGGCAAGTATACACTCTCAGTGATATGTAATCTCAAAACAGAGATACCATCATATTCAGGTAGCATTAAAAGTACTATCTGATGAATGAGGCACAGGAGAGACAATAATGCAAGTAAGTCCTGGATTTGGCCTAGCATCCAGTACATTTTGGTTTAAATCTTTTGAAAGCGCCCTCTAATTTGAAATGCTTGCTTCAAAGTCTGCCAAGAATATAAGAAATCCCCATCAGCCAACATTAAAAGAAGTCTACTTCCTCATAGTTTTTTCATGTGAAGAAAGGGGTATAACTGTCTTAGATTCAGTGGGTTTTTTTCTGGGAAATAGAAAGGCATAATTAAATTTTGTTAAAATATGATGTTTAAATACAGCTGAAGACCTATCAGTATAATAAAATGGCTATAGATCATTACAGTTTAAGTTAATTAATTTAATTCAGATGTAGTCTTTCTGATGAGAAATACTTGGATATGAAATTTTATGGGATTGTATAGTCACTTAAAACTATCATTACAGCTATGACCTAACCACCCTGAAGGCAGTGGATTCCTGTAATCAATTAAATATAATTAGGTTCAGGACCTGATTGGATACCCATGAAACATATTTTGGCTTCTGTAACATATGAAGAGAGTTTTTCTGCCTCTGCAGTACAACCACCAACACATGGGCAACTGGTAAAATTTTAATGATAGATATAGATTGAACTAGTGCTCCAGTATTTCTTTCAACTGCCTATATGGAAGGATCTAAAATACGTAAATGTTCTTCACATCAGAATAACATTTACAGGAACTCTTCAGTCTTAAAACTTCTGTATGTCTTCTATGTATCTTCAAGTTAGTCATCAGATTGCAGTTAGTGGATTACTCTATTGTGTCCACAGTTGATGCTAATTTATGTTGCTTTAGAGGCCATAAAAATGTGTCACTAATGTTTAATTGGAAGGGAAGGGTAGATAGATGGAGATACTAAAGAATTAGAGTGCCGTTAACCAAACAGACCTTTAGGAGTAATAAAGATCATCTGCCACATCAGCAAGCACACTCCAGGGGGAGAACTTCACAGAACCTTAAGAATCAATAACAAATAAAACCTACTATACTTTTGATGGATGTAAGGTGAATTAAGTTTTGCCCTTCCTAGGTATCAACATCAGAAGATCAAGAGTTCAGGTTTTCAGCAGATAGTTTGAAATGCTGACTATTCTTTTTATAATAATTTTCCTAGTAGCAAGTATTTTTAGAGAACAAAAGTGACATCTTATTACCTAGTTCAGTCTCAGGTGTGTATTTTTATAGGTTGCTAATTAAACAGTTCAGAAAACTTTTTCAAAAAAAAACATATATCAAAGGAATTTCCATTCTGTATGAATGTCCCAGATTTGCTGTATTCCTAGACTTAAACAAAATCTCCAGGTCTGTTGATTTCTGCAACTTGCAAAAATGTTATTTCTAATCTTACATATTTACAGCTGAGGCTCTTCTTTTATGGCAGCATCAATTCCTCACACAGTGACTCCAAATAACTAACTAGATTTACAAGCTAACCAATGTATTTATATAAATGGAGAGCGCCAACTGTCTGTAGTCTGACAAATCATAAAGGGAACTGTGGCATGCTTCTATATTACAATAAAGAAGTTATCTATCAAATAGTAAATTGTAATGGTGGCTGACATTTCTGGATTAAAAGAAACAGTAGCATACTGCCTTGATATCACCAATCGTTTGCTCTCCACGCATACAAAGCAAAATTATTTACTGAACTAAGAAGTTCAGAAGAGTTTGTATATCAAAATATTGCAATTAAGTCCCTATATCTACCATCTTTTAGAAAATACCCTTTAGGAATTTGCTTATTTTTAACAGTGTAATCTAAGGGACCAGAAGTGGTTTACTAGATGAAAGAAAACAAACATAAGTGACACATGTCATTCAAGTAAAAGAAGTTATAGTGCAGGGGAGAGGAGAGGAGAGGAGAGGAGAGGAGAGGAGAGAGGGGAGAGGAGAGGAGAGGAGAGGAGAGGAGAGAAAAGGTGAAGTCAAAGAAGTCATGCACAGACTCTCACTCTTCTGTCCTGAGAACAACAGTCTAAAGACCTATTTCTGATGTTTAAACCCTATATTTCATTCCTGTTTTGTTTGAGGGCAGCCCTTCATTCTTTGGTTTGGGGGCCTTCTAATACCCAAACTCAACAATTCTTATTTTAGATTAAAGCAATCAAGGTATATCACTCTTCCCTTCCTCAAAATTATTTGATAAGGAAAATAAAAAGAAAATACAGTTCTGTTTTCAGAAGCCAGACTAAATTGTAAATTTCAATGAGTTTCTGTTAAAATAAGATGTAGAAGTCATCAAAATGTTTGTGTAATTTACACCTTGTCCCTTTTTTTGTACAGAAAAAAAAAAAAGTTCAGTGAAAAGATATTATTCCTCCCCATCACCTTTTTTTTCTTATGCTTATATATCAATTTCTGTGCAAAGGGCCACTATTAAATTACAAATCTTAGTAATGCTAAAAATAAAAAGAAAATAAAATAAAAAGAAAAAGAAATGTAAAGAAGTTGATTTAAATTACATTTTTTTCTTTTTTTTAATCGAAGCAATTTTTTTGCTTTCAAGTATTTAATCCTGAAAACTGAAATCATATTCTATTACTTTCCTGTTTTCAGATCTCACACTCAAGCAGTTTTACAAAGGTAGGCTTGAGGTTTCTGTCAAGCTAAGATGAAGTATGTACAACTGTATTGCTTATTGGACAGATCCCTAAATTTAGCATAAGACCTGTCAACTGTTTTTCTTCTGCAACTGCAGGATTGTTGATGACTGGTAAAATGACAAATGTCTCACCTCTGTGTTTTTGTATATACAATTCTGTCACTCCTGAGATTTTTTTCCTGGGATGACTGTGCAGACCAGTGGCACATCACATATGCAGTAAGACTAATGTCTTAGACCTGTTGGATGTGCACATTAAGTCTGATAGACTATGCAATAAATCTATATTTTTAAAAATTTGCTATAGTTGCTATGTTTGGTTTAAGAAGACTTTTCATAGTCTCCTATTTTCTGATTTAAGCCTAAGATTTCCTGAGTTTGCTCTTTTCCCAGAGGTCATGAGGAAGAGGAGAACATAATTTGTAAAAGTGGAGTATAATACTCTGGGGTGACTCAACTGTCTTAAAAGAACTGCTGTGGCAAGACAATTGATTAATTTTTTGTCAACAACATAGCATTATCAGAACATAGAGGCCATTTAAAAGATAATTTGGGATTAGATATAGCATGACTGGAGTTGGCTTCAACTTGAAATAATGATAACAGTAGGATTCATCTCATCTAAACTTGTCTTCCTAAAAGCTGGGCAGTAATCCCAAGACAATTTTCAATAGTGGTGCCTCTATGGGATTATTAGTCATACCATCATTTACATCGGGTATGGAGCACTCTTGGAAACTGTAGTATTATTCCATTGCTTGTAGAATGATTCTGGATGGCTAGCTTATCATTGGCTGCCTAACTTAACATAAGCAGGGAATTGTTCTTTCTTTTAAAATACATAATATTTATCTAAAGAGAGGATATATTTTCTCTGCTTTGTTTCCAAGCAGAAAATGTTAAAACACTCAAGTGCCCTAGGTGAGTTTTTTGGGGTTTGTTTTTGGTTTTTGATCCTGGTTTAAAATCAGCAGGAGAGTACACCCAAATCCTACCTGTATGGGTGTATGCATGATATGCATGAGCTTTATATATGACTGCTTTGTTCTAATGCCTCTGAAGCCATTTGAAGAACAAAACAAACACTGACAAATTAAAGAAACATGAGGCTAGATATCGGGCTGTATCAGGGCTGAGCTGGCACCAAAACACTCTAATAACTAGTTTGCACCAAATACTGATGCAGTATCTTCATGCAGGAAGAATATAAGGACATATGCAGCTGTCATGAAATCTCTTTCATCATTTCCAGTCTCTACAAAACAGAGACAGAGAAGCTCTGAAACTGTCCATAAGCACAGTGTTTACAATCACCATAACTGAAGTCATGTGTAGCCAGTTGCTGTGTATGTGCAGAGAGCTCAGATTCTTTCAGTTAAATCTGAAAGAAAACAACTACTGCATAAACTCCCAAATTTTAAATTAGCATTTTAACTACTAACTCTTTCAAAATAAAATTTTATTTTCATCCAATTAGTGACATAAGTGTATTTATCTGAAATGTATCCTAATCCAGTATGTATTCTGCAATCTTCCATTAAAGTGTATATTTTTTCCTTAAGATGAAGTAATAAAAATGCAGCACCCTTTCCAGTCAAATAATTTAAGTCTTTGAGGACTTTTCTGGCTTCCCATGAGTTCTCTGTTACTTTATCAAATGAAAGAACAAAGGGGAAAAGTAACTTAAAGGAAAATAAAAGAGTCATTGCTTACCAGGTTAGTAGTTATAAAGCAAAGCTAAAAAAAAAATTAAAATATTAAAAATAGAGTATCAGATAAATTTTATTATTGCTAACAGTTTCAGAAATTTCTGGGGAAAGGTTTTTAAAGTCATCTCTCCAAGAGATAAAAAACCTGAGCCATCAGGTTGGTATTACAATATTTTTTAAGGTTTCCCTGGGGATGCTAAACAAGAGAAAATAGATGTAATGGTAGTGGTGGTAAGGAATGCCTAGACTTTGATAAAATGCAAATTGCAGTCCAAGTTAACTAGTTAAAGTCAGATACTTTCAGCCTGGAAACTTCTCAAATCCAGGTGGGTAAGATTAAAATGTAGAGTAGTACATGACACATTAAAATGTTGCTCCATCAGAAGCTTTAGGAAGCCCCCATGTTTCCAGAAGCTGAGCCTTCCCCGTGACTCCAGGTGTTAAAGGAGGAAGCAAAAAGTATGAGCCTTTTTTTTTTTTAGGAGAGTGCAACATGCTCCCTGGTATGTCCTGGCCAGTACTGCGTGATACCTTGGAAAAAAAAAAACTTTTGGCCCACAAGTTTTAGGGCCAAATGAGACATATGCAAACTGCCCCTTAATACATGGTAAGTATATTACAAAAATATTGAAGAACAACAATACAACATCTGCTTCCTTTGTTGTAGGAAATGATAACTGTATAACCTCACAAAAGAACAGCAAATTACTTAATCCTCAAACACTGTTTCTCTTCCTCGTTTATAAAAAGACCTCTATATTAAAGCAACATAATTGTATTTCATAATTATTAAAGTACAATATTTTTCAAATGGAGAGGCCAGAGTTTAGGTATGTCTGAGAGTTTAACTCTTTAGGCTTAAGTATTCGGTACAACAGATGTCAAGGACAACAATAATCCATCAGTAAGGGCATTAACAATCAGAATTTTACAGCTCTGGAATATACAGATGTTAAATCAAACGATAGTGTCTCAGATATATGGGATGAAAATGAGAAGTCTGCAAGGAAGAAAGAACACCTGTGAAGTTTAGCTATCCAGTTGAATTTCAGAGATGTAGAAAGAATTAAATAAACTGAAAGGCTTTACAGGGTCTGAGAGGATTATTTATGTGCTTGCTGCCCGATGATAACATTGGTTATGACGCTGAATCATTATAGATATATTGATGCAATAATATCACAAGATTGCCTGATAAACGCTGCAGAAATACTGACTGTGCTCTTGGATGCTGTGCAAGCAGCTTTTTGGTTAGATGGAAATTAAAGTGAGCCCCACAGAATAGAGGATCTTGAGAAAATTCAGATGGAGATAAGAAAAGTTAAGAGACAAAGAAAAAAAAACTGATTTAAGTTCAAAGAACAAACAAGTACATCCATACATAAACACAAGTAGGCATGTGGCCACGCTGAAGAGACTTTATGGAAGAAAGGTGGAGGAGTGAAGATGAGGCCACAGTTCAGTGAAGAACCTTAATTGATTAGAACATCCACAGCAGTAAGATACAATTGGAAAAAACAATTAAATATTACAGATGAATTATGGTGAGCATAAAACTCCTAAGCTATCAAGCTTAGGAAAAAAAAATAAATTAAACTGAGTAACAAAAAGCCAAAAAGATGAGATGTACTAAAGGTCTTCTTTCTGTTCCTTGTACCTTCAAATGTTTTCTTTCTCCACATGTTGAAATTCTTGTATTTAATTCTTCACTTCTTTGGGGAAATTAAAAAGCACATTGAAATAACTGAATATTCAATATAATCGTCATGTTCAAGTGTGTCAGGAAGGTGTATATTGCTTTCTTTAGCTCAGTCTGCTGGTCATGGGAGGAGGAAAAAACTTTCAAGTGAAGTATGGTTTAGCAAATTTACATAATAAGATTCTATATCACCCCCTCACACAGAAGCCGTAAATTGCTTCAAGCTTGCTGTAAGTTATCCTAACATAGTTATATAGTAACCAATGACATTTTCCCTAGAAGTAACTTGTAGCAAGCTTTAATAAACTCTCATGAATCTCAAAAGGGACTGGCAGGCATTTCTAACTGAGGTAGAGAGTCAGCGGAGGTGGTAATCAAGCTGTTTAGAGACACTATACTCACAAGGTAATTTCATCATGGTGCAGAAGTCTTTTTAGGACTTCTGAAAACCTATTTTAAAGAACATTGGTTTACGTAAAGTGTTGTAGGTAGGTTTGGGTTCCATAGAATGATAGAATAGTTTGGGTTGGAAGGGTCTTCTGGAGTAAAAACACAACAAACACAGGAATATATAGATGTATAGTTAGACTGACTATTATAATACAATACTTAAAGAGTTTAACCTGTAAAATACATCTGCAATACATTCAGCAAGTCTATCAACTTTATTTCACTCCATATTTATCATAGAGCATTTAATGTGATGGTGAAATTGCAAGATATTTCCCCTATCATATCTGTGGTTTGTTTGGGTTTTCTTTTAACCTTGGGGATTGAAGAGTACCTTAGAAGCCACCTTCAGCTTTCAGTGGCTATTTACTTGTCTGAATAGAATATTTGAAAATGCTTTTAATATCAACATATAACTGTTTAGCTAAAGACATTCTATATGTGTCAGCTATTTAAAAAGGGGGACACCACCAAAGAAGACAACATGAACACTCGCAGTGAACTCAATTTATGTGAAGTTCCACCTTATTTCCAGCAATACTACATTGACTAACTTCAGGGGAAAATAACTCCCATGTTTGTGAAAGAAACCCTTAAACTGCACACATATAGTTTCTCAAGACAAAGGTCAAATACACCACCTGAATATTGACCCTCCAATCTTTATGTAGAAACAGATTTTTATGTAATTCCAGTGAGTATTTTATAAAAGCAAATATCTTCTGGAAGGTAAGTAGGAAACTCCACCATTTTGTTTTGGTGGCTACCATTAAGCTGGTTGAGTGCAGACAAAAGATGAATTAAATATTCTTAATAATTTACTACTCCCTTGGTATATACACATATGCACTACACAAACGCTCTGCCCAATCTATACTTTTTAATCATTTGAAACCCAAGGAGTAGATGTAAGTGGGGAAAAAATATCACTGTAAGGGTGATCAAACACTGGAACAAGCTGCCCGGGGAGGCTGGTCGTAGGATCTCTTTCCTCATATGCAAACAAAACACAACCAGAAAAGGCTCTGATCAGCCAAATCTAGTTGAACCTGCTTTAAATCATGGGTGGGTCTAGACAAACTCTGGAGGTTCTTTCCAACTTCAATTACTCTGTAAGTCAATGATTCTGTAAATAATAAATCCTACTTAGTCTCACAACATTTTCTATAGAAGGAAAAAAAATCTATTTTAAAAATTCGTTCCTCTGAAATCCTGCAAAAATATTTATTCCAAGGAAAAGGCAGATTTCCAGTTGATCTTTCAGCTGGAGGTGTGACTTCCTCCAAGTCCTGAAATCATACTACATCAAAAAGCTGTGACCCTGTATGAGTGACAGTCATGCATTAGGTATATATAATGCCCTAAGCAAGGGCTTGTGAACACCTTCCTACTAATAAGAAATTCTGCAGCTGTCAATACATTACATAAGTCTGTTTTAGAAAGGCATTAAGATCTTTTGTAACCTGTCATTGGAATTATTTATACATGTCTGTATAAACAACTACTTTTCCCTTTCATGTCCCCAACCACTTTCTACCTTGTACAAGACTCAATAAAAATCTCAAAAAATAACTAATAAGTAATGTATTTTCCTTTCTTTTCCAATCATAGCAGCACTATTCACAAAAAAACATAGGAAAGGATGACAATACTTTCAGACTTATCTCCCCATCTCACTGCAAATACTAAGTATGGGTTGGAAGGGACCTCTAGAGATCAGATAGTCTGACTCCAGGAACACAGAAGTACTGGCTGTGTTTCCAAGATGTTACCACTATTACCAAAGACTATGTGTGGGAAGAGGGAGCATAAGTATCTGTTTCTACCGAAACCTGTCTTTGCCCTACTCAAAACATACTAATGAAAGTGTGATATTATCCACACTATTTCATTCTTTTACTTTCTGTCTCTTTCTATCTACACATGCAAACATATCAACAAGAGAGACAGAGATACATATTTAGTTTCCATTTTCTTGTCTTCAAAGCTTTCCAAAAAAAAAACAAAACAAGATCTCTATTGCATTTCATTTTATTTTCAATCTTTTCCTCAGCTGGGTAGCTGGGATCCCTGCTTGTGTAATGAACAGCATTTTCAATCCCAGTTCATACTGATATTCATCCTACGGTAAAATTTTACTGTTCCCTGATTTACTGGCATGTTCAAGCACCCTATTGTTAGGGTTATCTTATTATGTACATAAGGAAATGATCTCTCATTTATTAGCACTGTAAAACATAGTGATGTCCATTTATTGGTTTATTTGAACCATAGATGAAATAATTTTAATATGCAAGGATTTAGCTGCTTTCCTATACTTACATAAAAGCTAGTCAAAAGACTAGTGTAACCAGTAAAAAAAAGAAAAAACAAACAAATAAAGAAACAAACCTGTAATTTCCCAAAGAAATCTTCAAGTATCATGGGCAATAGTGGTGAAGACCTACTAATCCACACAGTCCGTATTAGTTCTAATTTGCTATTTCTGCAAGCTAGTGAATGTGGTGAAAATATGTATCTTTTCCATGAAATATGGTGGGGTTTCTTGTTTGTTGTTTGGCTTGTTGGTTGTTTTGGGGTTTTGTTTGTTTGTTTATTTTCTTTGGGAAATTCAACTAACAAACAAACAAACAAAAAACACACACAAAACAAGACAAAACAAAACAAAACCAGAAACAAAACAAAACCAAAAAAAACCACAAAAAAACCCCACACCATGAAGTAATAAAACAAAACAGACAACCACTGAAAAATATGCAATAAACTTTTATATCACAGTGACTTGCAGAAGTATCAAAAGCTTGTGTTATTTCAACTAGTGAATTCTTTCTAGTATAAGAAAGGTGTTTTTCTTTGATTTGGAAGACCTTTAGATCAATCCACATTAGTGCTATAGGCACTGCCTTTCTAGTTTAAAAGACCCAAATCATGAATTCTAGGCTTTCCTTCGTAGTTTTTGCTTTTTTATTTGCTTTTTGGAAGTACTTGGCATTCTCCATTTCTTGGAAAGGAAACCAGGACTCTAGGTAAAATCTGGAAAACACACTTGGGATTTTTTTCCTCCTTGATGGCCAGCAGCCTACTCTCCACAAAACTTCCCTGCCAAGAATCTCAGCAACCAGAACATGTACCTTCAAGACCAGGTTAGATGCTGTTCATATCAACAGTATAGATACAGCTTTTGTGGTTTGGTTGTCCATTATAAAATAAGGAGAAGAATTTTCAATTTCTCCACAAGGGAATCTTGAAAATATAGATTTAAGATTGTGAGACAACTAGACCTTGCATTGAAGGAGCTCAACTAGGAAGCAGCAACACACTACTAACTACAAATTTAATCCATTACAGTTACTCATCTTAACTATTCTGTTTCTCTTGTGAATTCACCTTTCTTTTACTTCCCACCCCTCAGATGCCCTTTAAATGCTTCTAATGACTTTCTACTCAAGTAGATTTGGGGCTGTAGTAATAATAGTAGTAATTTCTTAAATCTCTCACTGTGTTTCCCCCTAAGTCAGCCCAATATGGCTAGTACATAGTTGTTATTAAAAGAGGATTTAGATGGCAGTTTTGGAAACAAGCATAGTGTCCTGGTTTGGGTGAGAACAGAGCTGGTTCTGTTCAGCGATTTTACTTTTTCCCGGCCCTTCACAAAGAAAAGAAAACTCTCTCTATGGCAGGATCCCCAGTGAGAGTTCTCTTTTCCTTGTGAAGGGCCGGGCTTGCAACCAATCCCGAAGCCGGCGGAAGCCCCCAGAGAAACCGTGACACATAGAGAACTTGAACTGGATATTTCAGTGAGGAACTTGTTAAAGACAGGCGAAAACAGAGCTCATGTGTGACATATTTCATGCAATATGTGTGGACTGATCTGTGAGGCTCCTGCAATCATAATTCATTGCAGTTTTTAGGGTTTCATTCATATAAGTAATCATTGATCCTAGAGTTCACAGCTGTACCCATCAGATAAGCTTGGCCTGTCATCAGAAGTTCAGTGTGTGGTAATATTAAGGGGAAAGAAATATATGTCTTCTTCTGGGAGATTATTCCTCGTACATTTATTCAATGGGAATGTGTGTGTTGGGTGTGCATCCCAGGCTAAAGAGGGTACAAAAAAAAAATATTGTCCAAGTTTCAGAAAAAGATATTACAGATTCAACAGACAAGTTAGACATTTTATAGACAAGTGCTCACCGTAAATACATCAAGTATTTTCTCTTTTTTTTTCCTTACTATTTTTATACAATTGACTGAGAACACGTGTTCTAACTGAACATGAAAACCTCAGGCCCTGTAAGAGGTGACAAATTCTGCAAAGCTCCGTGTTTCACTTTCAGTGACTAGTTCCCTTTTTTGTTTTCTAAATAACTTAGTTACTATTCCAAGGTCATAGCAGAAATACAATTATCTTGTTTGGCTGAATTTAAAATCCTTCCCACATAAGCTCAAAGTTTAAGATAACATGTGATATGAAATTTTTTCTTGTGTGTTGACCAATACCCTCTGGATTATTTTCCGTTAACTAATATTGGTGACTGTACAGTTTCAACCTAACAGAAAAAACATGTAAAACTTGTCCATTGACAGAAACTATGGAAAGTTTATTCTTCCCATGAAGTCATATGCATCTCATGAATCTGTTATCACTGTACTGTTAGTAGGCCACTAAAAGGCCTACACTACTTCAGGACAAGAGGAAATGAGCAGAAACAGAAACACTCCACCTGAAGACAAGAAAACATCCTTTTATTGTGAGAGTGACTAGCACTTGCACAAAGAGGTTGTAGACTTGACTTAGAGACATTCCAAATCCTACTGGAAGTAGTCCTGAGCAGCCTTCTCTAGGTGACCCTGTCTGAGCTGGAGGATTGGACTCAGTGATTTCCAGAGGTGCCTTCCAACCTCAGCTGTTCAGTGAAACTGTGAAAATCTTCAGAGATTCACTACCTGTGTCACTATATCAATGTGTAGCTGGAAAAATTACTTCTGGAGAAAAAAAATCCTGATGCTCTCTTCCAAGGCTCCTCAGGATGTGTCTCTGTACTTCCAAAGATGTCTTTTGGACAGTCACAGTTCCATTGTTTATGGGAAAGGCAATGCACGATATGCTTCTTGGAATCACTTCAAGTATGAGGAGTCTGCATTCACAGCCAGAGGTCACAGCTCTTCCAGAAAAGTTTACTTGCTGAAACTCAGCAGTTCAGTTTCTTACTATCATGGCAACCTAGCCTTAAAGTTTGACTTTGGCTGTCACATATCTGCGATTTAAAAATGCAAGCATTTTTCTCTTCACACTTTGAAGTAGTAAATCAAAATCTAAAAACTTTTAACAGACTGAATCTAACCATTCCCAAAAGTTCAACTGAAGTACTTGAAAAATTTAATTTAGATGATTTCTGATTTCCTGTACATTTTTAATCTTAAATGAGATTATATTTTGTGGAATAAATTAGAAAAATATAAAATATTCATTTTTTTTTCAAACTTAAAAAATGTATAGAATTGTCACAGTGGGAACATTTTCAACTTCTTTTTTTTTCTTTTTTTTTTCCCAAAAAATTGCTTTGAAACAGACAATGTATTGAAATGTCTCCATGAATTCTTTCAATAATTCTGCAGTTCTTGAACAAAAAAAAAAAAAATCACCCTAGGCCTTTGGCATATCTGCAACATAAATTTTCCCAACAATTTCTCCAAACATTTCTTACCATCTCATGTGTGAAGGGACTTTGTGCTATCAGGAATATTTAGACTCTAATAAGCAGAATCCCTATCACAGATTTAAGTCTCAGGGTCAGATGACAGCCTTGTCCTCTGTTCCTGAGAAGATCTGATGGATACCACTCCCTATAAAGTATCACTACTCCTCAGGGGACATAACATTATCAGGGTCTTAAGTGCAACTTCAAAAATTCAAGTTTGTAGTACAATCTCAGTAGCTCCCTCATCTGGGCAGTGTAGATGAGGGTGCTCAACTGTCCATTTAAAGTGGTTAAAGAATTATGGATGAAAAGCACATGAAAAAGTGACATACCCTTTTTGCTAGAATTCAGACATCTAAGGCAAGATTTTCATTCTTTATTTGCAAACTCAATTCTAAAACTTCCTGCGTTTTTATTATAGAAATCAAATCACACCTATCAGAAACTTCGAAGTTCCATATATTTTATTTTAGGCATTAGCTGGTTAAGCAATATTCTGCAGAGTTATCTCTGATTCTGTTCCAAGCTGCAAACTTTGTTAGCTACAATGTTTTGTTGTGGATTTATCCTTCATTTGCTTGTTGGGTATTTTTCTTCTCTCTTCACTGTACCTGTTTATTGAAAAGCATCTCACTCTTTTCTAATTTATGTACAGTTGTGCCCAGCCTCAAAATGTCATTAAGTTGATAGGTCACACTTCAGATTAAGTTTGTCAAATAAAAGTGTAATTTAGATCCAATAAAAGAGTTATTACCACTTTTAATTAGGAAAAGTAGGAGTCAGGTCTGCCTGAGAGACATTCCTAGACATAACCATGCAGAGAGCCAGGCGATGTGTTTTTTCATTCAAGTAGAGTCACTGATTATTGCAGCAGTTCATTCAAATTCAGCTGAGGGTGCATTCGTCTGTCAGCAGAACAAACCTCAATTAAAGAAAAGAAAGATATTTGGAAATTATAGTTTCAAGTGTTCAGCAGATCTCAACTTTTAGTTGATTGTAATGGTGCTGTCCAAGATTTAATAAATGTGTAGTGTCCCCTTTGAAAGTGGTTACAGATGCATTCTAGCAACATCCAAGATCACACAATTGGGATGAAGACTAATATTGATCAGTCTAAAAGCAATGGATTTTTTTTTTCCCTCCAGTTGGTTAGTCACACATGTCAGTCCCTGAGCAATAATATATTATGTGTTCATACCTGTCAGTTTAAAAAGTAAAGGTAAACACAGGAACAATTTTCAGTTATTGAAAAGGGAGACACAACTGGAAGAGCAAACTTAAATCTAATGTGAAAAAATGTAACATTTACCTAAAAGATAGTGGGGTTAGCTGTTTAAGAATGCTGTCTGGAGTTGTCTATGATGAAGGATGCACAATATCCCATCCTTCCATCACACAATATTACATTACATCAATTGGACTTTTTGCTTTTGGATGCATATTTTAAAGACAGAGAGAGGTAGCTATATACATTCATAAATATATATATACATACATGTGTGTGTGTGTGCAGATGGGGAGAGTGCACTTTCCAAAGCTGTTACATTTTCAAAAGACTGAACAGTAAGTGTCAGTATTTTGAAAATTTATGTATTTTTTGTATTTCTTTAGTCACCAGATATTCTTGTTATCTCCTATTTTCCGTACAGCTGCTTCTTAAAGTATTAAAGTGGCAAGGTTATGTGCTATAGGAGTTCATCTGTAATGGGAAGTGATCAGCTCACCTCCCTAATTGCTTTTCTAGAGCTCCAGGCGTAGATTTGCCATGAACCTTTAATCCCCTCTCATAAACCTCCTACTACGTCTTGTCTCCTGCTCTATTCCTATGGCATAGACACAATTCATTTTCCTAGTATTGTGTGGCAATATCTGCCTGGCTCCACAACCTTATGTGCTGGATGTAATACATCAGGAACAAGCAAAATTTCTTACAGGAGTCTAGGATAGATTGCTTTTCAAAGTTAAACTTCATGTTGTCCTCTTACCTAACACATACCCTGATATTGGGTAAGTCCCCTGTCACGGAACCACCTTCAGTCCAACCACTTTTTGCATCTGACCCTGCATTTGTTGAATATAAACCCAAAAATCTGCCTTTCTGATACTCTGTTCTTGGCAATAGCCAAGAACAGAGTAGCTAGGCACAACTGTACAATTTGTCCAAGGGGACAAATGTAAGAATAAAGTAAGCATTTAGTGATACTCTGCTAATCTTCAGACGTTTGTGACTTAAAGAGACTTCCTTCTTGCTTTTGTAGATAACTTGTAGTCCTTACTTTGTATGCATCTTTGTATTTAATAGATTTTTTTTTTACTATTAATTAAATATTTTTTTTAACTACTTATGGGTTTAATATCTGTAGGCTATGTCAACAGTATGATATAAACAGAGCCAGGAGATATTTCCACAAGTGTAACTAGATCATCTGTTAAGTTGTTATAACAGTCTCTAACACAGCTTTGGCTTGTACAAAGTAGAATTCTTTCAAATAATTTCCAGGCACAATCTGGGAGTTAGACACATACTAGGACCATTCCCATATAGGTAGTCTGGATGTAGCTACTCTGTCATGGAGGCTATAAGAGTTTAGTGCAAATACTGTCTGCTCCTTGCCACTCAGCCTCAGTGCCAAAAATGATGGTCCATGCATATCATTATCTAGCACATCTAGTCTGAGCATGCTAACATAGCAAGGAATTCTACAGTTTCCCTTGATTTGTACTACACCAAATTTTTTTAGACTGTTTCAAATCTACCATCACTTTTTTTTTTTTCATTTAACAATTCCTAATTCTTATGTGTTTACCTTGTTCATATAATTGCTAAGCCACATAACCAGAAATATAAAATAACTGCAATATTAAGGAATAATCTAATGGCCAGACCTGCAACTAATGTAACAGAAAACTAAAGACAGATGAGGTATCTTTACTTAAGCAAGATGATTTAGGTATTTAGGTGTTTGGGGGGGGTTTAGGTGTTTTTTCGTTATGGGTATGGTTGGACTTGGTGATCTAGGAGGTCCTTTCCATGAATATTCTACGATTCTGTGATTTAATAAGCTATTATTGTTAGCAAAAATGTATTGAGAAAATGTTCAGATTTGTAGTATACATGTACAACGTATTAGGATAAACAATGAAAATTATCAAGACATTGTACAAAAGACATTGTAATCTGTAACCTGCAAAGCAAAATGTGTCTTGAAAAGTATGGTAGCATATTGCTAGATTTGGTAATTCCGTTAGAAAATGTTTAGGACATTTTATTCAAAAATATTCTGTCTGAAAATAAGACTTCAGATATGTTAATTTGGGGGACAGCAAGGCTTTCTGATCCTATTAACCACAGATGAAATCCCTCATATGGCTGGAAAAATATAAGATCCATACCATGTTTCAGAATAATAATAAGGGAACTCTGTGAGTAATTCACTATCAGAGAATTATAATGTCTTCCATCACTGAACCAGCACACGTCAGGGAACAGGGGTAGCCTAGTAACCTTGTCCTGATCAACTCTGAGTATCCCACACTCTCCGCCAGTTGAAACTTTGATTCACCCAGAAGCTTTGAGCCAAGGCCCCTCTGCTGATTTTTATGAGATGTACCCCCAGCGTGGGAATTTTGCTTGAACTGCTGAGGAGTTACCAGTTGCCCACCATGCTCAAAATTCACAAATCCACATTATATAAAATGAATACAAAAAGCCCATCCATAGTTTGGATGAGAATGTTAACAAACACATATTCTTATGACAGGGCTACACTCATCACAGGGCTTTTCTTCTACTATTCTGGTCTGTATGGAAAGAAAAGATGGCATTTTTTATTAGACATAAATCATAGAGAGAAATTCTAAGCATAATCATCTTTACTGCACTGCTCATCACCTCTCAGTTCCAGTAGAGTAAGGCCAAAGTTTAAAGTAGCTTGTTTTAAGGCCAGAAAGGGTCAATAGATAATTATCTTCCTATACATTAAAAACAACCACAATAGCATGTATGTGGCTGATATATAGCTTGATTTAAAAGCATCCAGTGTTTATAAGGGGGCATACAGAGAGAAAAGATCCACTAATTCTCTGAGGAATTTGTTTGAGGAGCAAATCGCCTTTACTGTTCAAACATTTGGGGTTTCTTAATATTACTTCTAGTTTCAACATGGCTGGCTCTAAACTGGTTTTATCTTTTAATCAAGCCTTTGTACAAGTCCCTTCATTTGAGTGTCCTGACTTTGCCTCTTTAATGACTGTATTGTGTTTGTGTGGCATGGTTTTGGGAGAAGGGGTGGGGAAGCTGCAGGGGTTACTTCTGTAAGAAGATGCCAGAAGCTTCCCCTATGTCTGATAAAACAAATGCCATCTGAAAGTCAGCCCCACTGCTGGCTGTGGTTGAACCGATGAGCAGCAGTGGTAGTGCCTCTGAGAAAAAGTATTTTAAAAGGAAAAAAAAAAAAACAGCAGAACAGCAACTGCAGCCAGAGAGAGGAGTGAGCAATATGGGAAAGAAACAACTCTGCAGACACGAAGGTCAGTGAAGAAGGAAGGGGAAGAGGTGCTCCAGGCACTGGAGCAGAGATTCCACTGAAGCCCATGGTGAAGGCCATTGTGAAGCAAGCTGTTCTGCTGTCAGAACCTGTGGACCCATGGAGAGAGAGGAGCATACACAGGAGCAGCTTTGCTGGCACTACTTGTGACCCCGTGAAGGACCCATGCTGGAGTAGTCAGTTCCTGAAGAACTACACTACACCCTGTGGAAGGGACCAGTACTGAAGCAGTTCATGAAGAACCAGCTTGTGGGAAGGACCCATGTTGGAGAAGTTCATGGAGATCTGTCTCCTGTGGAAGGGACCTCATGCTGGAGCAGGGGAAGAATGTGAGGAGCCCTTCCCCTGAGGAGGAAGGAGTGACAGAGACAATATGTGCCCCAATTCCCTGTCCCCCTACTCTGCCAGGTGGAAGTGAAGTGAAGCCTGGGAAGACGAGAAGAGTAGCGGACAAGGTGTTTTAAAGATTTGGGTTTGTTTCTGATTATCGTACTCTGATTTGATTGGTAATAAACTAAACTAATTTCCCCAAGCCTGTTTTGCCCATGATGGTAACTGCTGAGTGATGTCAACATGTCCTTATGTGGATCCACGAGCCTTTCACTGTATTTTCTACCACCTGCCCAGCTGAGGAGGGGGAATGATAGAGTGGCTTTGGTGGGTACCTGGAATCCAGCCAGGGTCAACCCACCACACTGACACTGGTAAACCACAATATGAAAGAAAAACCCTGACCCTGTGATTTCAATAGGATTGAGTGGAAGTAGAAACTAAGATGTTCAAAATTAAAAATAAAAAAAGGAGTACACCCATTCAAGCACAAATATCTTCAATAATTAGCAATAACAGCAAGGGGAATACAATTACAGGCAGACCAAATTACTTTTTATTTAAATGTTCTCTTTTTAAAATGTATCCCAGTGTGAAAGTCCCTCTTTAAATTAGTGAGAGCATGCATAATCTCAATGTCTCCACTGGGGGTTGTAGGAATATATGTTCTCTCACTTGCTTAGTTGCGCATTTAGGGGATTAGAACAAAATTATACAGCCCTGGGTACTTTATAATGACAGATATCAATAGTAATTTAGCTAATTGAGTGTATTCCAGCTTTATTTTAATTTACTAGTGTTTTTCACTTTATTCTTTGTTATTTAGTTCTGCCTGAGTATTCTATTACAACTATAAGCCTTGACCCTGCAAACTCTTGCTCACAGAAATAGACTTTTCTTGCTGTATGAGGAAGGAGTTTTACAAGTAGATCTGTAACCATTAGAGAACACTTAAGAAACTAGGGCAAAAAAATGCCTATCTCAGTTTCTAAAACTTTTCTAATCTACCAAGAAAATAAACCCAAGAAATCTTTCTGTATAAAAAGAAAAAGTTTTTTAAAAACGTAGGCAATTTCATTTCTGTTCATGTCATTCAACTTTGTGCTGTTTTCCCGTATCACAGAAAATTAAACAACCTAAGTAAGAATGTCATTGAACTTCCAAATTTGTCAGCAGTTGGAGAAAAGTACTGCTTATTGCAATTTACTGGGTTTGCCAAGCTCTGATAAAAAAAAAAAAATCACCCTGCTTGGAGAAACCTTGTCATGGTTTACTGAATATTATGATCATGCTACAAACTCACCTGACAGTAATGATAAAATCTAATCAGAGATACCACAGGTTTGTAGGACAAGATGAAGGTTGAGAAAATGGATCATAATCTTTATAGAGTACTTTCTGGAAGGATTAGACCCTGTAATTCTAATGGACTATGATGAAGAGTTTGTTTCTTGTTACAGCTACCGTTACTGCAATGCACGATACTTCACAACTGTTAATGTATTTAACATAATAACATATTGTTTTGGCTGGGATAATTTTCTTTCTATAATGTCATGCAATTTTTTTGGATTTGTGTTGAAAATGGTGTTGATAACATAGGGCAGTTTTAACTTGTGTTGATCAGTGTTTACACAACATCAAGACCTTTTTGGCTTCTCAACCTTCCCTAACAGCAAATATGCTATGGGTGCACAAGGAGAGGACATATCTAGGACAGCTGATCCCAACTGACTGAAGGGATAACCCATATCATATGATGTCATGTTTGGCAATAAAAGGTGCAGAGAAGAATGAGAAAGGAAGGGATGTTCAGTGTCTGTCTTTCCAAGTAACTGTTACATGTGAAGAAGCCCTGGTTTCCTGAAAATGGTAAACATCTACCTGATGATGATAAGTGCTGAAATGAATTCCTTATTTTTCTTCGCTTGCATGCATATCTTTGTTTTACTTATTAAGCTGTGTTCATCTCAATCCACAAGTTTTTGTCCTTCTGATTTCCTCTTCCAACCCAGAGCTGCACATCAGGGTTAAACCATGACACAACTCTGTGAATTATCAGTTTTATTTAATAGATGGGGAACTAGAACAAAGAGAGCAGTTGAGCAAACTAGAGCAGCTGAACCTCACCAAGGTGGTTCATGATCCTGTAGGGAACTGAAGATCTCCCTTGCCATAGGGTAGAAAACATCCATTTGTCCATTCTTCCTGTAATCTCTACTTTTTTTATTTTCAAAGTGCAACCAGACAAGGCAGATAGAATTTTCCTTGAGAACTGAGAAGGATGTAGGTCAGTCTCCTCACAGATTGTACTACTCCAAACAGGAAAATTGCACCTGAGGTTCTGGATGTACCCTCTGCAATCAATAGTTAATAGTTATTTCTTTTTCAGGGTAGAAGACATACCTTCTTGTGATTAAACTGCTTCCCAAAAGTATTTCAAAACAAGAATTTTAAATATGTTTTTTTACTGTTTCAGTTTGCTTGTTTTGTTTGCCTTCTTAACAAGTCCTTCAAGCCCTGACCTGCCCATCGCAGAAGTCACAGTTCCCTGATCCTACATAAAGTCACATCATCTATATCAGCCTTTCAGGGCCCTTCCACCAGCCTGGGACTGCTATAGCGAAAGACACTAAACATATGTTTGATGTGATCCCCACTGGTCATGTTAGTCCATAAAATGCAGAACCCTGTGGTAGACCAAAAAAAGGACAAGAGTATGATTTTCAATCCTATTACTCTCTAACACTGTAATATAGTTCTATTGGAATTGTATATTCCAAAGTCAAACATGTTGAGAGTCAAACTCTCTTTGACAGTTGAGAGTCAAACTCTCAGGCTGGAACTGAGATTTTATAACTGTGCTTACAGTTTAAGTTAGACCATTGAAGGCCAAACACATCATAACTAACAGGAGAATTGAAATAACTTTATAGATATGATGTACTGCCTATACAAAACCATGTCTGTAAACTACATTTATTCTACATCTTTTTAGTACACTGATAAAAATGAATACCACATGGTAAGAACACACAAAATGGAAAATTTTCACAATGAGCATATAGAGATGTCAATGTTAGAAACAGTTAATTTTGCCCTGGCAGATCCCAGACACAGCTTGGGATGTTATCTAAGTTTTATAAAAATCTTTTAAATATAGTTTTTTTCTGGATATTACTGAATGCTGGAGGACCAGTAGTTCATAACTGACGTTGGACAGTCAACATATCAACAATATAAATAGCCTGACATCACACTAAATTTCATCTATCTATCACTGTAGACATCAACAGGGAAAAAAAAAAAAAAAGAAACAAAATTTATCCAAAAAGGATGATATTTCTCCTGCTGTGGACTATACTGGTGGGAAAAACATCACGGGGATACATGTTGAGATCTAGACAGTCATTTGTTGCAGGGTGAAAAATTTACATAGACTTCTAGACCATAGTCCTGTCATACACCAGTCCAATCCATGGGAACTCTGTGCTATGTCAGCGTGTAGTTTATTGTCCTGGTTTGGGTTAGAAGAGATTGCTCTGAGTTGTAATAAGTTAGTACAGGATTGCTACCTACCATATATTCTTGAGTGTTTTACCCAGTCTAGTACTAAATTATTCAAGTGATGGGCTTCCAATACATCCTCAGGGACATTACTACAGACTAATAGACCTCACAGGAAGTTTTTCTGGTGTAAAATCTGCATTTTTCTTAGCTCATTTTCATTCTGTTATTCCTAGTTATGCTCCCTTGGAACTCTCTAAACAAATCCTATGCCTCCTAGGTGTTTACACAATTCAACTGCTTACAGACAGATACAGAATCCTCTAGTAGCCATTGTCTGGCCAGGGATACAAGCTTTGTTATTTTTTACTCTTTCTTCATAATCCATCTTTCCCATCTCTTCCTCGGTGTATTTTTCTGTTGAGTCCCTTGACTTGTTAATTAGTTGTAAATTGGTGGGTTATCTGCAATCTTGAAATCACGTTCTTAAATATGCAAAATATATGTGCTAAGGTCTAACATAAAAACTTGTCTGGTATGTCTTCTCATACTCATTTCACAGGATCACAGGGTGTCAGGGGTTGAAAGGGACCCTGGAGATATTCGAGTCCAACCCCCCTGCCAGAGCAGGATCATATAATCTAGCACAGGTCACAAAGGAACCCAACACCAAGGATGACTTGAAAAATTGATGTCCTTAGTGAAAGCAAACCAATAGCTGAAACCTCAAGTGACACTTGGGAGTACATGATCTAATAAGTCTCACTCTTATTATCAATTTTATGTCAGACCGTGAACAGCGAGACAGCAGCGCCAGCAACAGCAAACCCTGCGCAAAAGTGCTATGGTTTTCCTTCCTTTTTGGAGATTTTTGAGGTAGTTGGAGGGGGTTCTCTTAACTCAGAGAAGCCTAAGGAAGGAAGGAGAAACACGGCAGGACTCAGCAAAGGGGTCCAAGAAGGATGGACTTACTTGAAATCATGAAGGTGCAGGAGCAGGCTGTGCCTACATGCTGAAAAACGAGACAGCGGGTTAGAAGACTGGCCTGGTTGAGCAGGGAGCTTTTGAAGGAACTCAGAAAAAAAAAAAAAAGAGTGTATCAACTCTGGAAGGGGCAAGTGAACCAGGAAGTGTTTTAGGACATTGCAAGGTCATGTAGAAAGAGAATTAAAGATGCAAAGGCTCGGTTGGGATTTAAGATGGCTAATTCTGTCAAGAATAATAAAACGTGTTTTTATAAATACATTAATAACAAAAGGAGGGCCAGGGAAAATCTCCATTCCTTACTGGATGAAGGGGGGAACACAGTAATGGAAGACAAGGAAAAGTCCAAGGTGCTCAACGCCTTCTTTGCCTCCGTCTTTAACAAAAAGTCTGACCATCCTCGGGGCAACTGGGCTCCTGAGTTGGTAGGCAGGGATGGGGAGAAGAATTTCCTTCCTGCAATCCAGGAGGAAGTAATTGGTGACCTGCTGTGCCACTTAGATCCTAACAAGTCTATGGGCCTGTATGGGATTCATCCTAAGGTGTTTGGGGGAGTTATCACAAGAGCTGGCTAAGCCACTCTCCATCATTTATCACCGGTCCTTCCTGGCTAACCTGGGAGGTCCTCGATGACTGGAGGTTGGCCAATGTGACGCCCATCCACAAGAAGGGCCAGAAGGAGGATCCAGAAAACTGGATCCTGTCAGCCTGACCTCGCTGCCTGGCAAGGTTATGTAGCAGACCATCCTGAGTGCCATCAACTGGCATGCAGAAGACAACCAGGATCTCAGGCCCAGTCAGCATGGGTTTAGGAAAGGAAGGTCCTGCCTAACAAATTTGATTTCATTCTATGACTGGGTGACCTCATCTATGTGATAGATGAGGGGAAGGCTGTTGATGTGGTCTTACCTAGACTGCATATGGCCAAAATTAAAACACCAACTGCCACTTAAGTGTGCACAAGAAATAGATGATTTGTGTCTAACTCCAGTAAAAATGTATTATTTACGCTGTACCTTGGAAATTATGTGGCAGGAACATCATAAACAGCTGTGTGCCCCATCTTAATAAATCTCATCACTAAGCATGTTTTACTTCCTTTTAATTTTTTTTTCCAAATTTTGTTTCCTTACTTAGGCATGATTGAAAGAGGGTAAAAATGCCAAGTTGATACAACATGTTACAAAACTTCAATAGTTTGAACTCCCTCCAATTAAGTGAAAGGAGCATAAGCACCACACACTGCTTTGTGCACCCCCATCATCCTGTAAGCACTCAGGTTTGACTGTCAATGAGAAAACCAGCAATGTTAAAAGGTTCTCTGGGAACTACAGTCTTGTTTTACTTTATTTGTAATTTTTGCACAGCAGTTGAAAACTAAATTAGGTAGCTGTTGTTAAGTAGTTGTTCTTAAAACACTTTCATAAAAGACCACACTGATGGTTTATTTAAACTAGTAGATCATTTTCAATAGCGTCTAGCAGCAGCTGTTTCAGAGGTAAGTGCCAAAAACTTCACCATAATTTATGGGATAGTTTTTCATAGTGTTATTTCTAAATCAAAAAAAAAAAAAAAAAAAAAAAAATTAATCAGTGTTTTATATATTTGAAATATAGAGCATATATATCCCCTCACATACATAACTTATATAATCCGTACTAATAGTCCTCTAAATGTCCTTTTTTCCCTTCCTTTTCTCCTTCCAAAAATTTCCCAAGTTTAAAGTCTTGTGATAGCCAGAGTTCTGCCTGTTTAGGTTACAGATTTGAAGCAGATGGTGAATATAACCAGTGTAGAATGGAGCTAGTTGTAGAAGATACAGAGAAGGCAAACCAACAAGAGGAAAGTCCTGAGGCCTAAAACCATCAAAGGGCTTTTGAATAAAATTTGAACTACATCTTTTGGTTTTCTTGTTATATAAACTGTCAGTATGATACAGTTCTGCACCAGGAATTGGGCAATACCGTGAGGAGGTATGAACAACTGTGGGAGCTGTTCATTCATGACTAGCCTCTGTCACAGGAGGACAACATGGTATATTCCCTCTTGCAATTCAGCATTATTAGGTGATGGACAATGGACATCCGTTCCCAACATCTGTAATTGCACAGCAGCTGGAGTGTTAAAGAAGCTAAGGATGAGCTCTACTGGCCTACTATCTGGACAGCTTTTGTGATATCCATTTAAAGTTGAAGCAGGCCCTTCATCATCACCCTAACCTTGACTTCTATTAGATAAAGAGAACAAGCCATGCCAGAGGGTGATTGAGTACACCTAAGGTCTGGATTGACTTCTAGAAGTGCCTGCCTCTATCTGTGGTCCACAGATAGAGCGTAAGACAACATTATCCTGACTTAGTTGCCTTGCTTAGGTACCTGAAGTATTTAGGATGAATCCAGCTTTATGTACTGTTCTCAATCAAGTTCAAGAGTACAGCAGCACAATGTTTTTAAAATACCATGAGGTATGAAGCTGACGATGAGTGTTAAATTGGGGATGTGATTTAATGGTATTGTTCTGGTTTGTTCATTTAGAAGGAACTTTTCTGCCAAATGTTCACCTAAGTTCATCTGGAATGATGCTTTAATGCTGTGAATGCTCTCACATACACCAATAAACGAAACATCCTCATTAGCCACAAGTTCTGTAGATTCTCACACTCTCATTAATTAGCAAAGAGGTCAATTTGATGGATGAGGGGAAGAAATCCTATTAGGTCTCACCACCCACCATCAGAAAAAAAAAAAAAGTGAACTCAAGATTCAAAGGTGCATCTCTAGTTTAATTGCATTTCACATTTAAATAACATAAAACTGTTGATTGGCAACAGATCCTTTTAAATAACTTGACTCAACTTTGTGTGCTGCAACCCTGATCATGCACAAGTAAGGCCACTTCAGACATGAATAAAGATTTATAGACCAGGTCAAAAGAGCATAAAGAGAGAGAAAGCTCATGAACCCTCTACCAGACAGAATCTGAATTCTTCAGCTGATATTCTTCATCTGATATTCTCATGTCTATTCATTTGTAGAATAACAGGAGCACCAAACAGTGACATTGTCCAAGGACAGGGGAAAAGACAATGAAGGAGTCAGGATCTAATTTGTGAAATGATGCAAGTAGTTGGAAAGCAAAGAGAGCGAAGTTGAGGGTCATAAGGCCAGGAGCATTAAGGCACACACCAGCAGTACGTATAGATTCGATTTTAAAGTGACCTTGTACTTAAGCATGTATTTTCTTTGGTTATGATTAATTATAAACATCAAGCCTGTCATGGTGGATTGGAATGATTTTGCAACAGCCTCTGTGGATTAGTCCAGAAAGGACAATCCTTGCTTCATTATTGTAGCTATATTTGTATCATAAATAAAAAGAGGGGGAATAATAAATTCAAGAGTATGTTCAAAACCTAATCCTTAGGTATGATCCTAGGAGTTTACATACCCATCAGCTTGACAGTAAAAAACTCCTGTGCCACAGCTGAGGCAGGTGTTTATTAACAGTACCAGTCAGGCACTTGCATACGCTACCATGTCAGCTTCTGTGTTCCAATGTTATAAATAGCAAGCAAACTCAGTAAAAGGTGACCTCTGCTTTACTAGGAACAAAGTAACATGTTCCAAATAAGACATGCACACATTAAAGAAATATATCTATTTCCACACCTTTAATAAAACCTATAAAACCCATATGCCCATTTCTCTTGTAACAGCAGACAAAATATAAGCCCCAATTCAAAATGGTATGTGGATCAATTACACTGTTAATATCTTAAATATCAAAGAATTAAAATAATGAAAGTATTCTAGGTAATATTGCAGAAATTATCCTGTTATCTGTGACAATTGCTCTACCACCACCACTTCAGACACTTTATAATCACCTGAATTGTGACAAAAAATCAAATGTCCAAATAACGCTGTTATAGGATAACTTTATGGCCTATTCCCCCATGGCAACTGAGATATTATAGTCATTACACTTAACATTAATAAATCCTATTGTGATTCTGCAGAATGTCAGGGTAGTTCAGGTTGCTAGGGACCTCTGTAGATCATCTAGTCCAGCCCCCATCACATTCAAAGAAGGGTCAGCAGGTCGACCTGGACTGTATCTAATATGGTTTTGTATATCTCTAAAGACGGAGACTATGTAACCTCTCTGAGCAACATGTGCCAGTGCATAAGTACTATCACAGTAAAAAAACAAATAGTGTTTTCTTGTGTTCAGAAGGAATTTCATGCATTTTGATTTATGCTTATTGCCTCTTGTCCTGATTGCTGTGTGCCACTGAGAGAAGTCTGGCTCTGTCTTCTTTATTTCCACCCATCAGGTATTTATACACATGGATATGATCTCCCTGAGCCCTTTCATATCCAGGATGCTCAGTCCCGGCTCTCTCAGCCTCTCCTCATATGTCAGATGCTCCAGCTACTTAATCACGTCAGTAGCACTTCCTTAGACTCTCCACAGTACATCTTTATCTCTCTTGTACTGGGGACCCCCACATTGGACCCATCACTCCAGATGCGTCTCATCAAAGCTGAGAAGAGGGGCAGACTCACCACTCTTGCTGTGCTGACAGCACTCCTCCTAATACAGGGGAAGGTCTGTTCAAAAGGGTTTGAACAGACAGGACAAGATAGGACGAGGAACAATGGTTTTAAATTAGGAAAGGAGAGATTTAGACTGGATATTAGAAAAATGTTCTCTAATATGAGTACGATAGACCACTGGAATGGGCTGCCCAGAGAGGCGGTGGAGGCCCCATCCCTGAAGTCATTCAAGGTCAGGCTTGATGGGGCTCTGAGCAATGTGCCCTAGGTAGAGAAGTCTCTACTTGTGTAGGGAGGTTGGACCAGATGACCTTTAGATGTCCCTTCCAGACTGAAACATTCTATGATTCTATGTTGGCCTTCTGGCTGTTGGCTGCCTTGCTACAAGGACACATTGTTGGCTCATGATCAACTTGTTGTCTACTAGTAACACCTGTCTCTTTTCTGCAAGAATGCTCTCTGGTCCATGGGTCCACAGAATATATTGGTGCATGGAGTTTTTCCTCACCAGATGCAGGAATTCCTTCTTTGCTTTGTTGAACATCATAAGGTTCCCATTTGCCCATTTCTCCAGCCTGTGGGGGTCCCTCTGAATAGCAGCACAACCATACTGTCTATCAACCACTCCTTCCAGCTTTGTGCCCTCTGCAAACTTACTGTTGGTACACTTAGTCACATCATCCAGGTCATTAATGAAGATGTTAAATGGTATCAAAATCAGTAGTGACCCATGGGACACAATGCTGGTGACTGGCCTCCAGATGGACTTCATGCCAGTGATTTTTGAACCAGGTAGTTCAGCCAGTTTTCTATCCACATCCATGGCTATGCCACTGTCCACAACTGCCTACAATCGTAATAGGTTATGCTAATATTAACATGCATTATCACTTGCTCTAATTTATGAGTTCTAAACAGCAAAACAATTTGCCAGATGGCAACCCATATAGAGTCTGCTCTGACAAAGCATAGCTGCCCAGAAATCAAAGGTCCAGAGTAAGCCCAGGGGGTGAAAGATACTATTGACTGCCTATGTCTTCCACCTACCTGAACTCTCTTGTCACCCAGAGCTCTGGTAACACACCATTCAGGCTCAATTACAATAAAGGAGCCAAAATCATATGGTATATTGGGGAAAGAAGTATAACGGCAAGAAAGATCATCCCATGGTTATAGAGTGGGGACCGTTGTGCTGAGGTGGGACAGTAATCATATTTCTAACCCAGCACAAATATGTTTACTATTACTTGTAGGAAGGAAATCTGTCACTCGGCATAGTAGTAGACAAAATTGGCCAGCAATTTACTAGGGTATTAATTCAACAGGATTAGGAGTCATATGCTAAGTCTAGACATTTGAGATTTCCAAGTCTGAACAGATCACCTAACACTCCCTGAACGTATATGGAGAGAAATAATATCAGGGGTTAATTAATCTAAACTTAAAATAGGTGTTTAAGATACAGGAGGTGAATCAGTTACTGCATGTGACTTTTTCTCTCAGTGTTTCTAAAAGGTCTTAGGGTGACTATGTCAGGTTTAGATGCTCTACTCTTAAATTCCTAAAGGTAGAAATAAAGTGGTCCACATTTTGGAAGTGCTATGAACGAGGGAAACAGAGGACTTCGAAGTAGTGCAGCTGTACCTGTACAAAATGAATGGGTTATGTACAGAGAATCATTAAAACTGTTCTAGCTTCCTTTTTTAATCCCCACATTGGGCGCCAATAAATCTGTCACAGTTTAGGGTCAGGGCAGCCCCTAAGACCTAACAGACACTCTCTGTTAACTCCCCTCCCTCCCCAAAGGGGAAGAGAAAAGGAATAAGGGAGAGAGACTTAGTGATTAGAAAAGGAAACAGCAGTTTTTTACAGTGAGGGTGACAGAGCACTGGAACAGGTTGCCCAGGGAGGTTGTGGAGTCTCCTTCTCTGGAGAGTCTCCTTCTCTGGAGACATTCAAAATCAACCTCGATGTGTTCCTGTGCGACCTGATCTAGGTGCTCCTGCTCTGTCAGGGGGGTTGGACTGGATGATCTTTTGGGGTCCCTTCCAACCGCTAACATTCTGTGATTCTGTGATGCAAAGCAGAAATTGGCAGCAATCTAGTGGGGAGATGCCAGAACTCCATGTCATCTTGCGAACTGAACAAATGGAGGCAAACCCAGAGTAAGGAGTTAGGTCAAGATCTAGGAGTCACAGTCATTAAGCATATGAGTGGGTAAAAACACTTTAAAAGATACATATAAAATATGATAATGAAATACACATTAACTTAATCAGGATCATCAGAGACAAATCGTTCCCTTTTCATGTATTTAACTGATCCATGTGAATAAATAATGATTGAAAAGAAATATTAAAACTGTAGTCTAAGGACAGCAAAAAGGCATTCATGTTCTAGATAGATTTCAAATCATGCAGTCAGCCTTTGATAACAGTATGGAGGCTACAATGGGTAACACAAAAGCAGGAAGTGTTTGTCCCTGGCAAAAATGGCTCAAATGCATTTAAGAGTGTTACAGAAACATTCCAGGAATTTATATTTAGAAGTGAAAAGGTGAATCTATTACTAATGTTTTCTGTGATTAATACTCTGCTAGACTAAGACCAACATAAGCAGCACTTACTTCTTCATTCACTCCCAATACTAGCATCCTCATGATTTGTGTTTTGTGAACAGAGAATTCCCAAATGTCCTTTATCCTAAGGATTATGCCTATCTATGAAAGAATGTTCAACACTGAATAGTACCAGTCTCACTGCTCCTAGATTTCTGGTTGGCTTCTGTGTTGTTTTAGTCTGCCTTTGTGTCTTAATTTTTCCTCTTCTGTTTACCTTCCACACCAAACAAATAATGTTTTGGCTCAACACTAAGCTTATTCTGGGGACATTATCCTAGCATTGAAAAGATTCTTGGTTTAGGCTGATATTTTGATTTTACCAGTTCTTTGGATTGGGATTCAGATGAGCTGCTTTATCTGTGGGACAACTACTTTAAAGAGGGCAAGAGAATCAAATATAAGGAAGTTATGTGTAAACTGCTTTGCATGAATGTGGAAAAAGGCCAGAAGGGAAAGAGTACTGATCTGTTTTGCCTCATATTATCCAATTTAAAAGTGATCACTATAAGCATTTATCAATATAAGCAATAGGATTGTCTAAAAGGACTACTCATGTTTAAGGTAACACGGTATTTATCACTGTGTTAATCAAGACATGTTTATTAAATCCAATAGTCTGTAACCAACAATAACCATCACTGTAGACTCCAGAAGAAATGACCAGTGCACCGATTCATGCTAGTACCACACCTCAAGCAGAGATTTATGTTGTGGGTTTTGAGTGTAATTTCATAACAACTGAAAATTTAAAGCACTGCATGCATATCCTACTTATTTGTTGAATTTTCTACAAACTGTTTGCTATTCTTTGAGGATTTTTTTCATCATGGGAAGGAAGATGCCCTGAAGGGTTGAAGAAAATGAGTATACATATGTAGAACCTAGAAACATTCGATCTCATTAAGCAATGAAAATTGTCAGTGTAGCGCAGCAATGAAAGAATATGACATTGCTAGTCTTATTTACACAGATGATTAGAAAGAGATAAAGTAGCTGACCCAGACAGCTAATAAATACAGCATTAAAAACACAACATTTTCTGCCTTATTTTTTTTCTGACCTATTTTTCTTTCCTATAATTGTCTTACAGTTATATCCTAAGTTCATGTATTGGTTGCATCCATTACTCTGGCTTCACTATCTCCTAGTTATTTGTTAAATTTAGTAAGAATTTGTTTGATTAGATTTGATTTAGTTCCTCTTGGGAGCCCTGAAGGACTGAGAAAGATAAGCAAATCCTACAAGTAGGAGCTACACATGTTCTCTATCTCATTAAGGAATAAAAAATGCTGGGTTAAGGGAAGAAAGGAAAAGAAAGGTTATATCTATTTTCACTGATCTTTCAAAAGCCAGGACATGATTGTCTACCTTCTTAAATTAGTTTCATTCTGGTTTAACTCTTTAAATGCAACTAAACCAAACAAACGGGAGTTCATAGAAACAGAGAAAATGGAATGCTTACCAGTATATGAGGTTTACATCTGTAATGAAATTTCAATAATGACTGTCCAGTATCTCCTCACTTTTTTTTTTTTTAATAATTCTTTTTTCACATTAGCTAACAATAATAAGACACCCTCACTACTGTGCATTTCAGATCCGGATCTTCAATATATCAAGATCTGTCCTTAAAAGCCCATGCTTTAATTTAAGGAACAGAGACATGATACTGTCCATTAATAAAAAAGGTAGTATTTGGCCCTCTGTCCACTTACTTTAGCTAGCCATGCTTCTTGCAAGCAGTAAAGTAAAAAGAAATCAATCTAAAACATTATGCCTTTATTTATTGCTACCATTTTCAGACTGTAGTGTTATTAGATTTCCTACACACTATATGCACAAAGTTGACCACTGTCACTTTGTCCCACCTCCCTTTCTAAAAATGGTGGTCTTCTTCAGACAGTTTGTTCATGTTTCTGTTGTATTTTTTAAGGAGTTTTAATAACATTTGCAAGCCTAGTATTTGCCCTTGAGAAGACCATGCTGCATCTTCTGAACAGGTAAAACACTTCTGTGAAAACAGAAAGGCCAGAGATAGCACTTCTTAAAATTTAATTTTATTTATGATGAAAACTAAGGTTCTCATGCAACCTCTTGATAAAAGTAACTCTACCTACCAGGAAAATAACCATGACTTGTCGTAAAAGTGGATATAAAAATCCAATTTTTGGTAATGCTGGGTTTTGCATCCTACCCCACCTTTCCCTAGTGTGGGACTTACTGGTTACAATGTTATCAGTTTATGAACACATGACAATCTTGTTTTATTCAGTAATACTCTAAAGGCTTACAGAAGCACAAAATATTTATTTCTCTAAAGGAAACCCAGCCCCAGTGATGATTTTTTGCAGAGGACTGGGGGAAAATCACCACTTATTGCCACCTCTCTAGAGAATGATCAGAGGAGATCAGAGTGAGAAAGGTGCTCAGGCAAGTGTCTAATCAAATTAAGAGTCTAACTGGTTAATGGAATAATTCATGAACTTAAAATTAGACACCTTTCTCAGTGTGCAGTGAAAAAGATTACCTCGTCTTTTAGGAACAGCAAAGAGACTAGCTTCCACAATTTGAAAGTACTCCCTACTGAAGTGTTGGAAAAGCCATAAAGCCTTATCAGAGCCATTGTTTCGAATCCTAGCCCCGACTCCTTTCCCACAGACACCACACATCTCAGATCCTCCACCCTGATGATCATCAGTGTTGTAAGCCTGTAGAGAGCTGAGATCAGCACAGAGCAGCTGCCCAGCAGCCAGGCATTACTCACAGCCTGGTGGCCAAGGACAGGATTTGTCCCTTAGTTACAGGATGATACTCATCCAGGTGACACTGTTTTCCATTGAGTCATATTGAGATGTATTAACTTGTGCCTTTTACAGTTACTATGAGACAGCATGTTTGTTAATAACAAACAAACAAAAGATAAATAGGGGCACACTATTAAAAACTGACCACATGCCCACGCTGAACAATTATTATGGTGTTTGAGATCTAATTTCATGAAGGTTATCAGTGCTTGACTAAGAGAGGAGATCATTAAATTGGTTTTGTTTTGAAAAATGCACTGCCACATTTACTTTTTGATTTGTGTCTATAGGAATTTGCATTCCATTGTCCTTACTACTGTCTGACATGTACTATAATATAATCCTATCCCTTCAGCTTTGTTCCATTTCCTTTCATACTACCTCTTAATTACCCCTTTTGTACCTCTAGTCTGTGGTCTCTGAGCTTCTAATACATGACTGTGCCAATTCCACCACCCCCAAGGCTTGTCAGGTTAAAGATTAATGAGTAGACTTTACCCAGAGGCTTTACAAAGGTTAAACATAATTACAAATGGGTATTTTATGCAATGTTGAATATGTGAAAGCTGCTCATAAAGAAAAAAAAAAAAAAAGAGGAAAAAAGTAATGAAACTTACGGGATTTAAGTCAACTATTTAGATCATCAGAAAAAAAAAAAGAAAAAAGAAGAAAAAAAGCATAAAACCAAACAAGTTAGGAAGCTCTACCCTTTGTTCCAAGGATGGTGATAAAAACAAAAACACCATATGGTGGAAATTACACTGCATCTCAGACTTGCAACATCACTGCCTCCTAATTCTCCTTTCAAGTTAACTAAAATGTGTTTCACTAAGACAGAAAGACAAAAAGGTCTAAAATTGTTGGCAAATCTTCAGTTTGCTAAATTATCATATTTGACCCTTTGTTATGAAAAAATACCATTTTTCCTGCAGGCAAAACATTGCCTCTGAAGGTATTATTATTATTGCTTAACCTAACCTACCTGATGAGAGAGCTATATTGGCTAATTTTCTTAATAGTTGTGTTGGGTTTTTTTTTTTCCTCAACTTACATAAATACCTTAAAATGCAATATTGATATCTGGACAGGAATTTCATAAGCACAAGCCTAAAGTTAGGTTCTTAAAACCATTGTATTGTACTAAGGAAATAGTTTGACTTTAGAAGTGCTAAACTCTATGAAATTGCATTGAAGTTAATGGAAACTACTTTGGAGTCTTATCTTCAGGCACTTCACTTGTTTGCCTCGCTGTTCCTAAATCTTTAAGAATAGCTGATAAGTGGAGATTTCACCAAAAAAAAAAAAAAAGAAAAAAAAAGCGCCAAAACAAACAAACAAAAAAACCAGCAACTGTCAGAAATGTCCAACAAGTTTGGATACCTCAGGATTTGTTTCCAACTTTAGATTGTAAGATCATGTTTTCAGAGGTGTTTTATTTCTTTTTCAATTAGGCTCAGTGGTGACTGCAGCTCTGTAGAAACAGTGAAAATTTTAGTATTATTACTTTTTTTCCAAATCCTTACTGGGAAAAGGACAAATCCTGCTTCCCCAAGAAGCCTTTTAAGTAAAAAGTAGCACCATTTACTAGTGATAGCGCTCTTCAAGAGTAAGAGAATAACAAAGTGAAAATATGAAACTATTGAAGTCCTAGAATTATCTCTGAAAATGCTCTAAACAGATACTTTGTATGTTTATTTGGATTTCTCAGTTAAGTATTTGCAATATTGGTGCTCCATTTTCTTCTATGATTTTCTTTCTTTATCTGAGAACCTGAGAGCAGAATCTGTTTATCCTTTATTTTAATCAGGCATTAGTTTCAACTCTTTCAGCAAGAAGTATTTGAACTGACAAAATTTAAAATGTTGCATATAACAATTAAGAAACTTAGGATCTTATTTGAAACACAAGCTACATTGGTGGATTTGATTTCACTCCTGATTATTAAATGTAAAACACACTTTAGCATTACATGATCAGTGGACAATCACCTGAATATTAAATACACATTATAAAAAACAGTCAAATAATCTTAGGATTAGTAAATAAACAATTACACTTTGTAAGAATTAACTTGTGGGGTTTATGACTTTTTACAGCTGTTTCTAACGTTTAGTTTATGAAATGGGAATGACACAATTTGGCATATAGCTCAGATGTTAACTTTTTCCATGAGCGAATTACTGTGATTCAAAGCAACCATTACCCCTTACAGTTTAAAATCCTCATTTCAGGAATTGTTCTTTCCATTCAGTAATAATATACTTTTATAGCGGATCACAAAACAAATGTAACATCATTATGGTTTTGGGAAGGAAGCAAACACTGAGAACCGAAAGGAAAGTAAAACCATCCAGGCATCTCCACAGGAAAGCAGTGTGTTTCAGTACAAAACTCACCCTAAAAGTGAGACAGGTTTATTTCATTTTTTGATCTGAGAGAATTTAAACACTGGATGACACGTATGTCCAAGACTATAGGGTAATTTGCATTAATAACTAATTTCTAGGTGTCTTGCAGAAAAAAGTTGAGCTACTATGAAATCAAGGAACCAACATCTGAAGGCAAAAAAAGAGAGATGTTAAGGACTCTGACTCGAGTCTTATAGCCAGAGAGCTGAAATCTGGGGATTAATTTTTAACTTTCTCATTTATTGCAATTTTTTTACTGAATTATTGATTAGTGTAAAAAAAAAACTTTAGAAGCAGCACGCATCACCCTATCAGTAAAAGGGGGTCAAGTTCCCTTTTGCAGCATAATTAGAATCTCTTGATTTTTTATATTGGACTTAGAACTAACTTTTTCAATAAAGATATTTCTTTCTTTTCATAGCCATGAATAGAAACTCCTTACAGTATCTGTCTTGCCACTAACAGGCAAGGGCCTCGATGTCCAGGTTATAAACATTTTTTCTTGTAATGCTCCAAATTAAGATTATTCCTATGGCTTTGGAGATGAAAGAGAAATTGGAAGAAAAGAAAAAAAGAAAGTAAAAAAGAAACCTGGTGTTGGCTAGTGAATCATCCTGCTTTTCTTCCAAGGGCTATTTTGAGATTACAAAGATGTCTCTTATTTCCCATCAATAAAAGATACAGCACAATTCTTTCCGGACCTGCAGAGCCAAACCTTAGACACACAAGTAGATCCACCTTGGTTTCAGTGATGCAACTTGTATGTTTGATACATACACAGACATATATTCTTATACAATTACCTAATTATCAATGTACATGGCACATCATGTGGCTTCTGACCTACTTTAATTTCATTAAACAGTGCTAAAAATTCTTATCCTCCTTCCAAGCTGCCACACTTTTAATTCTGTATGAGCCTTTTAGGAAAGAAAATAAAGCTATGTGTAATCTTTTGCATTCATGGGCTTCTGTTTGAAACCATTACGGCTTGTCCTGTCACTACAAGTCCTTGCAAAAAATGTCCCTCCCCAGCTTTCTTGTAGGTCCCCTTGAGATACAGGGAGGTCACACAATAAGGCCTCTTTGGAGCCTTCTCTTCTCTAGGCTGAACAACTCCAACTCTCAGCCTGTCCTTGTAGGAGAGGTTTTCCAACACTCTGATCATCACAATTTTTGTGTTGGAGGCTCCAGAGCTGGACACAGTATTCCAGGTGGGGTCTCAATGAGAGTGGAATAGAGGGGGACCCTCACCTCCCTCAATCTGCTGCCCATGATTCTTTTGGATACAGTGGGATACAGTTGGCTTTCTGGACTGAACTCACACATTGTTGGCTCATGTTGAGCTTTTCATCACAAGCACCCTCAAGTCTTTCTCCTCAGGACTGCTCTCATTCCATGTTCTGCCCAACCTGTATCTGTTCTTAGGATTGCCCTGACCCAGGTGCAGGACCTTGCACTTGGCTTTGTTGCAGTGGCATGGGACCATCTCTCAGGCCTGTCAAGGTCCCTCTGGATGGCATCCTTCCCTCCAGCCTGCTGACCACACCACACAGTTTGGTGTTGTCCACAAACTTGTTGAGGGTGCAACTCAATTCCACCATCCATGTCACCGACAAAGATGATAAACAGCACCAGTCCCAGCAGCAATCCCTGAAGAGCACCACCTGTCACTGGTCTCCACTTGGACATTAGGCTGTTGACCAGTATGCTTTGAGTGCTACCATCCAGCCAATTTCTTATCCACTGAGTGCTCCATCCATCAAATCCATGTCTTTCCATTTTAGAGACCAGGGCGTCATGCAGCACAGTGTCATATCTTGATGTCTTGGATATGTCAAATCAAGTGACATAGAAACCAGAAGTTAATTTATTTTATTAAATTATAAAACCATTTAACTTATATTAATTTGTTTCAGTTTTCAGTTGGCTATAGCACAAGAACAGTGAAAGGGACCAGATGGGTCTACTACTGAAGAAAAGAAAAAAAGGAAAAATGAAACCTTTTTTCATCTGAACCTTTTCAAAGCCTGTCATTTGGTGACTTAAATTTCATGAAAATTGTTTCAATAGGCAACATGTAGAAATGCCCTCAAGCCTTGGATCTAGAGGCATCACTGCACTCATATATGCTTCCATTAGCAAGTAATTTGTGCTGGACAAAATCATAGACTTTGAAGGACAGTAAAAGCAATATAATAAGTACTACTCCTTTTTAACTTCACAGCATGTATTTTATTCACATTCCATGCTAAAAAGCCTGATATTTAATGATACTCTAATATAAATTTATATAGTCTACCACTTCTTTCT
>JANHFX010020490.1:154683-200976 GCA_027560015.1 Chloroceryle amazona | reverse complement strand
AAACTGAAAAGAGACTGGCCCCTTCTACTTGACACCCACCCTTCAGATATTTGTAAAGATGAATAAGATGCCCTCTCAGTCTTCTCTTCTCCAGGCTATACAGTCCCAGGGCTCTGAGCCTTTCCTCATAAGAGAGATGTTCCAGTCCTTTCATCATTTTAGTAGCTCTCTGTTGGACTCTCTAGTTTTTCCCTGTCCCTCTTGAAGTGGGGAGGCCAAAACTGTCACAATACTCCAGATGTAGTCTCACTACTACAGAGTAGAGAGGGAGAAGAACCTCCTTTGACCTGCTGGCCACACTGTGCTTTATGCACCCCAGATTAACTTTTAATTACCTTGCCTTGGTGTCTCACTAAAAAGCTCCAATTTGTCCTCAGGGTCCAGCATTCTGTGATACCTGTCTACTAGGTACTCTGCAAAGTCCTTTCTGCAAAGAGCTTACATTATAAGAAGAGGGCTATGGTCAGATATTGCCTATGATTGCATTAGCATGTTTTAGTAAACTAAAGCCTGTAAGTGCTAGAATGATTGTCCCATAATAACTTTCAATTATCTTTATGACTCTATTGTAGGAATTGCGCACATGGAAGCCTACATATTATAGAAACCTAGATAAATGTCTGGAGTTTTGTAGACTTGTAACAGTAATTTAGATTTAGTTGCCAAGGTAGCATACAAAAGACTGTGCATAAGCTTGAAATATAGGTGGGGAAAAAAAAAACAAAACCAACAACAAAAACCCGGGAATGCTAAGGTACTAGCTTGCTTTTATAGGGCACTTCAATTTTTCTGAAGCTTGACATAGTCACAAGAGGTGCTATGTATGCACCAGTCAGTGTGACCTAGAAGTAAAATAAAGCAAAGCAATCCACCTTATATCTAACTTAGTAAAAAAGTAATGATCTCCCTTCATAGGAAACAAAATGAAAAAATGCCATATTTGTGTTGAGAAATGCAAAAGCAAAGTTCTAAGTATTCTGAGCAGGAATGACTGGCTTTTCAGATGGTCTGCTGGATGTCTGCGGTCAAATTTTATCAAACGACACTGTGAGTGTAAGTAAGTGAGCTGTGGTCACATCTTCAAAATTGGTTATAAATGTGTTTCAGCTACCAGCTAGTGAGTGCTGCTATTCTTTTTTAGTTAAATATTTTCATCTTTATCATAAAGAGCAGAACTGACATTTCCTGGAATGGTGTTGCCCACTCAGGCTAAAGATGTTTAAAACCCTTTTTAATGTCAGCTTGGTAGGGGAGATCTGACTCACTTTGAATATTGCATCTTGTAAGTTTATATTACATGTTATGTAAGTTGTATGTATCTTCCTAACTGCAGTCAGATCCATATCGTATTAGACAATGCACATATATTTCCGAATGGAAATACTGCTCCAAAAAGGAACTCAATGTAAAGAAAAGGACAAGAATGAGAGGTAAAGAATTACAGTTATGCCAGTTTTACCAAGCTGTCGTTCAGATATGTCTGTTCTGAAAATCAACAATATAGGGACACTTGAGCTAATGCTGTGTTCAGGCTCTGATATTCACATAATACAACAGGATATGTTGTGGTGATTTTAGCTTGTATCATACAGATGGTAGATTAACCACGTTAATCTCAGCTTCTGCCTAATATGGTTGTACCTTTTTTAGTTCTGGTGCTAGCTGGCCTCTGTTAGACATATCTTTATCACCTCTGCTGTGAAGCATCTGTTATATGTGACATGATATCATCTTCAGGATGCAGTATAGCACTTTAATGGGGTTCTCTGGAACATAGAGAAATGAGCTGAAGTGCTCTCTTCACACCTAATTATTTTGTGCTTCAGCACTGTGATAAATGCTACAGAGGTTGGCAGTGGCAAATACGTTCATCTCTATCATATAAGTGGTATATTAAACACAGTGTGAAATATCGGGGGGAATATGAAACATTCAGAGAACTTGGTCTCTAGACTACTGATTAGAAGAGTCTAGAAGAGGCAAAGCAGTCTTTGGCAGCAGGCTGGCCGACTTGATGAGATGGGCTTTAAACTGAAGGACTCGGTGGGCGAGGTCCAAGGTAGAAACACTCATGCCATTGCATCCAGCTGGGGAATAAACCAGGACAAACAGAGCAGCAATAAATGTTCCTTAGCTGCTTTCCAAGATCTGAATCAGGCCAACAACCTCAAGGGTGTGTATGGTAATGGTGGATCCTCTTGCACCCCTCAAAGGAAACCTACTTGCTGAATTACCTCTCTGAAATGCCTGCACACCAACAAATGCAACATGGGGAATAAAAAGTTTGAGATCTTTGTGTGGTCACAGGGCCATGATCTCATTACAGTTACAGAGGTACAGTGGGATGGCTGACATGACTGCAATGCTGTCATGGACAGCTTCATATGTTTTCGAAAAGACAGTCCAGCAAGGAAAGACAGTCCAGAAAGGAAAGACAGTCCAGCAAGGCAAAGTGGTGAAGTTGCTCCTCATGTGCAAGATCATCTGTAATGTATCAAGCTCTGCCTAGCAGGGATGAAGAGTATGTTGAAAGCTTATGGCTAAGAATTAAGGGTAAAGCTAATATGGGTGACATTGTTTTGGGTGTTTACCTGATCAGGGCCACCTGATCAGGAGGAGGAAGTTAGTGAGGCCTCCTACAGACAGCTGACAGTAGCCTCATGACCACATTGCCCTGGTACTCATGGGGGACTTCAACCACACTGATATTTATTGGAAAGGCTACACAGCTAGATAGACACACACAGTTGACAAGATTCCTGCAGAGCTTTGACAATGACCTTTTGACAGAGGTGTTGGATCACCCAGCAAGGAAAGATGTGCTGCTGGACGTTGTACTAACAAACAATGTTTGGCTGGGGATGTGAAGCCTTTGCTGCAGTGACCATGAAATATATATGATTCAGGATCATGCAAGGAAGAAACATGCCAATAAGTAGGATTAGAACCCTGAACTTCAGGAGAGCTAACTTTGTCCTCTTCAAAGCCCTACTTGGAGGAATCCCATGGGTTAAGGCTGTAGAATGAAGTGGGCCCAAGAGATCTGGTTAATATTCAAGCACCACGTCCTGCAAGCTCAAGATCACCACATTCCTATGAATAAGAAATCAAACAAAGAAGTCAGGAGACATCATAGAATTAAATCTAGCAAGGGATGTCAGAGATGGCAAGAAGGGCTTCTTCATGTACGACAGCAGCAAAAGGAAGACTAGGGAAAATGTGGGCCCACTGTTGAATGGAGGTGAGTGCCCTAGTGACAGGATACAGAGAAGGAAGAGTTACTGAATGCCTTGTTTACCTCAGCTTTTACTGCTTAAAAATATCTCCCAGGAATCCCAGTCCCTCAAGGTAAGAGAGAAAGTGGAGAAAAGAGGACTCTCCCTTGGTCAAAGACGATTGGGTTAGAGACCATTTAGGAAACCTGGAAATCATTTAGGAAAGCCTTTGGCACTGATGGGATGCACCCACAAGTGCTGAGGGAGCTGTCTGATGTTATTGCTAAGCCACTCTCCATCATCTTTGAAAAGTCATGGAGAACAAGAGAGATACCTGAGGACTGGAGGAAATCCAATGTCACTCCAATTGTTTGGGTTTTTTTTAATTACACTTGTGATTAAAATATTTTGAGACCATTGGATTACTTGAGAATTAGTATGGAGAAATTCATCTGACTAGTCAACAGGAATCTACTTTAGGGAGGGTTGTACTGCTCTGTAGGTTGCACTTAGTGTACTATTCGTTTGAACAGATAGACAAAGAAGATTTGGGAAATGGTGTTACTAATGAATGGTGCTCTTCTGTTTGGTCTGTGGTATTCAGAAGTATAGAATGAGAGCTATGGAGGAAATAAATTTGCATTTCATTCTTGGACAAAAACATCTCTCTTTTTTCTTTTATTTTCTGTTCTCCTGCCTATGACTACAAAGGCACAAAATTGATGACTTCAGGTCAGAGCTAGATTCTAAAAAGAAGCTAGAAATTTGAAACTCTGTTGTATGAGTAAACGACATTATGACCATTTCTCACCTGTTGCCAACATAGTGAGCAAAAAGAGAGCTGTCTTACATGTGTTTTATCAGGGTGAATCAGAAGTCCTTGGTTAGAGGGAAATATATGTGGTAGTGTCCGTGAGATTGAAGACTGAATGAGGAAACTGAAGTCTTAGAAGAAATGAAACCAAGGTTTGTTTCTCTGTTGCCCCAAGTTTGTGTTCAATTGCTGCATCAAATGTCAGGCCCTAGTAATGATTAGCATGGAAACAGAGAGGCATATATTGATGACCAGTTTCTAGATTTGATGTTAGTATAGATGAACTCCAGTAGTTCAGATACATGCTACAGCTGACTTAGAGTAAAAAAATACAGTAAAATTGTGGCAACAACTTCCCCTGCAAAGTTGCATTCAGTATCATTCCACAAGTACCTGCAGCAAATTGACACTTACAGAACTCCTAGTTAGTGATACTAGCACGAGTTGAGCCTCAGATTTATCCTGAGGGGTGTGCAGACTGTGTGGAGTTCAAAGAAGTTCCCTAACCTTGAGCTGATTTTTGTAAGAAAGGACAGAACACCCTATTTAGGGATCTGAAAGGCTGACAAAAGCTGTCTGTAACAGCTGAAGTCTGGGTACACTTGCATTTATAGTGTAATGCCATTCTATTTTGTTCTGGTCTTTTCCTTATATACGGTTAATATTGGTGTTCGATTTCTGACTGCAATTACAGTTTGAGAAGAGTTGTAATTACTTCCTGCTTATTGTGCTGAGATTTAATATAAACTACTTTGGCCCCCATCCCCTACCCTCCAAAGGAGGAGTATATTGGGAAAGGTATTCCAGGCAAGGCTGTTAAGGTTAATTGAGAACTAATTACATGCTAGCCCAGGGGAAACAAATTAAAGAAAAAGGTGTGAGGTTCTGTCAAATAGTCCACATATATTCTCTAAAAATATCTTAGTTAGGCTTATACCTTATTGATTCATTAAAAAAATAATAATGTAATAGCACCTACCAGCACAGCTGTAATGAAATATTCATTAATATTTCCATTATAAATCAATTCTAGATAAACATATAATTGAAAGGCTTCTAGAGTAATCCCACTGATTTAAATGCATAACTACTTCAGTGTAAGTCTCTAACATGTACTGCTGTACAGACTCTACATGTAAATACCACATATAGGTGCTTAGTGTCTGTAAATCTATCCATTAATTAAAAAGCATTAAATGTCTTCAAGAGCAGACATTAAATTTCAAAAGCATGCGTGTGATGCAGCACTGGAATGAATACGGTTTGTTTTCTGTGACACTAAGGGAAGGACAGTATCCTTGTTTCACATGCTGTTTCACCTTCCTCCCATTTATTTAAATATCTGTTAATTAAAATAATGTAGAATAGAGCTGTATAATTAAAAGTTGCTGCTTTCACTGAATTTTAAAGACATCAAATTACTTGTCCAAATTGTTACTTCATCTGGAAGGGCTTGTTTCTTGTATAGAAGCCTTTAACTATTAAATGATTTGGTGGTTCATACTTTACCAGATAATTGCTGTCTTCTTAAAGCTGTCGCAGAATTGTGCACCTGCTTGTAAGACTTCCATTGAAAATAAACAAACCCAGACTATCTCCTGAATTGTTGCTGTATCGAAGGAATGCACAGGTATTTGGATATCACCATTAAATCCCTCTGAATTCTGAGGCGAGCTGACTGCTCTGATTGACTCCTATTTACAGTAGTATCTCAGTAATGTGTTTCTTTAGCTGGGCATCACAAGACTTTCACTTATGTCTCTACTCCTGGCTGAACACTCGTTAATTGTGTTGTTCAATGATTAAAGTAAGCTAATGTAAGACTGTTTTACTGCTAAATGGAGTGGTCTTGTTTTCTTCTTCAACCAGTCTACAGCCTGTTTCCTGTCTGTCCCTGGAATATGTATTAGCAATGCTCAGCCATACATTAGTCAGATCAGTTTGTTCATTCCTACCTGTATAATATATGTGTACGCAATATATACATATATTTCAGTCACAGACCTGACTGAAAACTAGAAAGGGAGCTCATCCAGTTCACTGTGAGTTGAATGGTTGCTGGCGCTGTTGAAATAAATTATATAACACTAATTATCTTCCTTCAGAATAAGTGTAAACCAAATCTGCCTACTTTGAAAAGCATAATATATTGAGTGCTTTCTCTTAAGTATGCTGTAATATCTGTAAACATAAGAGTTTTGACAAGATACATGCCACTTTGCTCCAAAACGATGCAAGGAAGTTAATATTTACTGATCTAAAATTTTTTACCAAAATCCATTAAAACCTATTGACTAATGTTTTCAGTTGTAGCTTAAGGAAATTAAGCTATACCAAGCCACTTTTAGCATTTCAGAGCTATACTCTTAGCCATATGATTTAGCTTTAGGACGTCCTGAGAGGAGCAGGAAGTTGGAATCAATGATACTTATGGGTTCCTTCCAACTTGAAAAAGTCTATGATTCTGCAACTCTATGATTTCAACCAGAGTTGTTTTTACTAGGAAAATATTTCAATATATAAATACCAAATGTATTAATATTGTTACCATTTTCATATATATATTTTGCAGATGAATAATTTATATTCTGCTCAGAAATATTCAGCAATGTGTATTAAAGAAGAAATAGCAAAAATATCTCAAGAGATAAATAATAGCATCATCATATTCATCTTAACCTGTATCAACAAAGACATTAATCTAGAATTAGTCATGCCTCTTACATATACATGTGCTTGTTAGAAATACCAGTTTACAGAACAGGCAAAAGACTTTAATGATACACTTTGAAGTAATAAAACCCCTAAAGCAAGAAATGGATAAATTCCAATCATCATTAAAAGGTTATTTTTTTTCCTAATGTGTATCATATTTGATTCATATTTCATAGAATCTTAGAATCATAGAATCATTTAGGTTAGAAAACATCTTTAAGATCATCAACTCTGACCTGGAACAGACAAATCCACCACTAAACCATGTCCCTAAGTGCCACATCTAAAATACCTTAAATACCTTCAGGGATGGTGACTCTACCACTTCCTTGGGCAGCTTTCTCCCATACTTAACAACCCTCCGGCACAACCTGAGCCCATTTCCTCTCATCCTATTGCAGCAAGGTCTCCCCTGAGCCCCCTTTTCTTCAGACGAAAACTGAGTTCCCTCATCTGCTTTCATAAGACTTGGTCTGTAGACCCCTCAACTTCTTTGTTGCCCTTCTTTGGACACACTCCGGCACCTCAATGTCCTTCTGGTGGTGAGGGCACCAAAACTGAACACCGTATTTGAGGTTCAACCTCACCAATGCTGAGTACAGGTACAAGATCACTTCTCTTCTGCTGGCCACACCATTTCTGATACAGGTCAGGATTCTGTTGGCCTTCTTGTCCAACTGGGAACATTTCTGGCTCATGTTCACCTGGGTGTTGACCAGCATCCCCAGGTCCTTTTCCACCAAGCCACTCTTCCAGCCACAGTTCTCCAATCCTGTAGCATTCCCTGGCATTGTTCTGACCAAAGTGCAGGACCCAGCACTTGGCCTTGTTGAACCTTAAGGCCTTGGCCTATTCATCTAGACGTACAGATCCCCCTGTAGACCCCTCCTACATTCAAGCAGATCAACACTTCTGCCCATGTTGGTGTCATCTGCAAACTTACTGAAGATGCCCTCAATCCTCTCATCCAGAGGACTGATAATGATAAAGGCCCCAGTACTGAGCCCTGGGGAACATTGGTTGTGACCAGCTACCAACTGGATTTAACTCCATTCATCACCACTCTCTGGGCCTGGCCATCCAGCCAATTCTTAACCCAGAGAAGAGTGTACCTGTCCAAGCCATGAGCAGCCAGTTTCTCCAGGAGAATGCTGTGGGAGACTGTGTCAAAGGCTTTTGTAACCTCCAGGTAGATAAAACCCACAGCCTTTCCCTCATTCACTAAGTGGGTCACCTTGTCATAGAAGAAGATCAGGTTAATCAAGCAGGGCCTGCCTTTCATAAACCCATGCTGCCTGGGCCTGATCACTTGCTTGTCCTGTACATGCTTTGTGATGGCACTTAAGATGATCTGTTCCATAACCTTCCCTGGCACCAACGTCAGACTGACGGGCCTGTAGTTCTCCTTCTGATCCTTCTTGTAGATGCATATCACATTTGCTAACATTTTATTTCCTTTTATATTGTTTTACCTTTCAAACAGGAACAAATCTATAAATTCATAGAAATTGAATTTAAGTCACTGAAGGTTAGGTTTACAAGTGTATATCTTGCCAGTCTTTTGAAACCAAAAAACATGCAATTTGGCAAATAACTGCAAACATTAAGGAGTTTTGATAGAAAATCAGACTCACGGAACACAAGTCTTTTGTGAAATCATTTTCACTGGTTACATTTAGAGTTGAAAGCTCAAGATACTCTTAAGAAGTTCTCTCTATTTCTCAATGCATGTGACAGCAGGAAGGCATCATGGTAAGAAAGAAAAATGTAGCTTGTTTCAAAAGAAGAAATTATTGATTATTAGTTTATTCTCCTAATAATAAACTAATTATTGTTGCCTCTTTGCTTAACTGTGTGAGAATGTTTGCAATAGGTACATTGCTGCTCCAGGTACTGTCCTTCATCTACATCCACAATTAAGACTTGCAAGAATTAACACAGCTTCAACCTGCTTGAAGCCCATAGAATCATAGAATGGCAGGTGTTGGAAGGGACCTCTGGAGATCATCGAGTCCAACCCCCCTGCCAGTGCAGGAACACCCAGGGCATGCCACACAAGAACAGATGCAGGCAGGTCTTGAAAGTCTCCAGAGAAGGAGAGTCCACAACCTTTCTGGGCAGCCTGTTCCAGTGCTCTGTCACTCTTACAGTGAAGAAGTTTTTCCTCATATTGAGGTGGAACTTCTTGCACTTCACCTTGCTACCATTACCTCTCTTCCTATCACAGGGCAAAACTGAAAAGAGACTGGCCCCTTCTACTTGACACCCACCCTTCAGATATTTGTAAAGATGAATAAGATGCCCTCTCCAGGCTATACAGTCCCAGGGCTCTGAGCCTTTCCTCATAAGAGAGATGTTCCAGTCCCTTCATCATTTTAGTATCTCTTTGTTGGGCTCTCTTTAGTATTTCCCTGTCCCTCTTGAAGTGGGGAGACCAAAACTGAACAGAATACTCCTAAGGTTTTAAGAATAGTGATATGTCAACCTAAAATATCACTATGGCTGCTTTCAAGTTGTGTCCCTAGCAGTAACTGCAAATTAAATTACTACAGAGGATTCAGAAACACTTCCTTCTAAGCACGTTTTTCTTACAGAGATTTAGAAGCAGTGTCAGTTAGTTTTTATTTTTTTTTTTTAAAAAGCAAGGTAAAATAACTGAGTTTCCAAAGCTCTACAAATCATATGTCACAAAAAGATGAAAAATTGACAGTCCCAGCAAGCTGTAATCTCTTGTCTTCCTTCCTACATTCTTAGTGGAAACTTAATTGTAGAGACATGTTTGATTTTTGTCTTCAACTCAGTGGAGACCAACACTCTGGACTCATTCTACCTCTGGGAAGGCTTCTTGGTAGCCCCATAAGGCATTGTTTTATAGTTGTTTTAAAAAGCAACAGAACACTTGTGTACATTGTCCTTCAGAGGTCAGTGATCGCTAATGGGATACAGAATCAGACCCCTCCAGGTCAACAGTACACAGCTGCCCCAAGTGGGTAGTGATTATGTGTCATTACAACATGATTCTTGTTCAGTGTTCTGTCAAAAATGAGGTTTTTGTGTTCAATCCATTTCTTAATGGACAGGTGTTACAAACAAATTGGCATTAATTGGCAGCATTGTTGGCGGTCATAGCAGACAGTGAAAGGTGTGAAATGAACCAGAGGATAAAAGCTGTGATTGCAGAAATGATCTCTAAATAGCCATTTTTTTTTAGTGCTTTGGGGGAACAGTGTAGAGAGTTTTCAACACGAGCGGCAGCAGCTGTTTAGTAGATGGAAGGTTTGAAGGTCAGCCAGCTCAGTACACAGGGTCAGACCAAAGGACCATCTAGCCAAGTAGCTTGTTCCAAGCAGATGCCCTCTAGAGAATACAAAATCAGGAACTATGCAAAATTATTTATAGGGTGCATTTCCTGCACCTCCAATCATTTCTGGCTTAGGGGCTTCCTAAGCCAGAATTTGTTATATAGAGAAACACATTCCTTATTTTTATCCTACTGTCTTTTGCTTCTAATTGATACCTGTGTTTTTAATATGATAAGGGCAAATGAATCACTGTTTCCTAATGCCTTTCTCTGTTATTTATTTTTTTACATCCCTTTGTCATAAAATTCCCTCAGCTGCTTCTTTTCCAGACTAATGAATCTTTGTTTACTTAGTTGCTATTTGCATGAAAAGTATTCCATTCCTTTCAACATATTCTTTTCCCTCAACAGTAAGATCTTATTTTTGAGTTTAATCTCCTGTTCAAGTGCCCTTACATTATGGGGAAAGTTAATATTGTCTTTCCTCATGTGCATTATGGTACATTTATCTACTATATTTTTAGTGTTCCTTTTATCTCTCAGTCATTCTGTATCATGAGCTTCTTCTGCAGATGTTTGTAGTTTGGTTTTCTTTTTATCATTCTTCATTACTTGTTCCCCATAATAAACTTGGTGTTTACAATCTTATTCAGACCATTAATCAATAAACTGAACAGTGTATGTAACTGTGGCAGTCCACTGATAGGGCCCCTCTGCAGTGAAAACTAGTTCTTAACTGCTGTGTTTTTCTTGCTATATTTTAGCTAATTATTAATTCCTATGAGAATTTCACCTTATTTCACAGGAAATTAAAGAACCTTTGCGAGGGACAAAGGTTTTTGGAAACCTGAATACACCTTAACAGTTGCTTCTCTCATACTAATTAACAGTTTGGGACAATTCTGAAATATTTTTGACACATGACCTTTGTTTGCAAAAGTTACACTGTGTTTGCAAAAGTTTTATTGACTTGCTTCTTCCACAGTTTGTTATTTGTATCCATCTGTTTTGAAGGGATACATCAAAGGATCTGTCTCAGATGGAAGTGTTTGCAAGGCAAACCAAACAAAATGAACTGTTGGTCCTGTGATGGTACTTTGTTTCTATGCAATGGTCTTATAGCCAAACCCTCTTTTGTCTTTAAGAAAATAAAGAGGAGTCTGTCCGACTTTATGCTCTACCATAAACTGGTTAATAGAGCATGGCTTAGTAAGAAACACACATTTGAAGTTCAAATCAGTTTGCCCCCTTTGTATCCTATACCTGTATACATGTATAAGAAGTCTCCAGAAATGGGGGAATTAACTAAATTATTCTTTTTCAAATATAGAAGCCTTGAAATTGTCTGGGATTTTCTTTGCCACATTTTCTTTAGGAGTTTACATCATCTGTAACATTTTAGCATGTTGTCAGGAATGCTTCTGTACTGTAGTATTATAAGGTTTTTTTTAATCTTATAATAGATATTGACCAAGTGGCTTTGGCTATTTTTTTTCCCCTTTGGTTCATGAATGTAATGTGATGTAGATTTTCTAAAATTCTGATCTTTACTTACATTGAGATATCTTTTCTTTATGCTCTTATCCTACTAAACATTTGATGGAAGATGACCCACATATGCATTTTTTGCTGGCAAATGCTCTTAAATTGCCTAGGATATTACAGAATATTGTTCAACAGCCTGCTAAAAGAAGTGCAAGAAAAAAAGACAGATTCTTAAGTTTAAATTGTCTAGATGTTTTCTGTATCTTTAGAGTTGAGAGAATAAGAATAGTGAAAGTGCTGCAGGAATTTTTATGTTCCTTTATGTTCTGAGTCTTGGATTTAAATTCAGTAACCATGTTCAAACATTTATGTTTGACTGTAATAATCTACCTTCTGCTTTATTCTTAGACATTTCAGTTTCCAGGGAGGCACATTAGATTATGTTGATCATTTTCAACTTCAGATTGCATGTGGTTCTGTCAATTATTTTAATTTATACAAAAGTCTAAAATATGCATTACCTTCTTCACTATGATATTAAAATTATACTAAATGTTGGAGACACCTTAGCCTTTGTGGCTAATTCTATGAAATAGAATTAATCTATGGACTTGATTATGAAATATTCATACTGCAGCAACACCAGGAGATCTCAATCAAATGAAAGTGGCATTGTTCTAGGAATTGCAAATACTCTAAATGAAATTCCTTTCCCCAGAGAGATTGCAGTCTGAAAGATTCTGTAGTGTATCCAACTCTAGCAATTTCATTACAAATCTTCCATTTACTAGAAAAGTATCCCTCAATCACTAACTTTTAGTTGTCCTGTTAGAATGTGAAACTTATTTTTTTATTTAAAGAACTAAACAGATCAACCCTTGCTGACTGTAAGAAAGATCTTTGGGGGCATAAGGGGTGGAAATTAACCCTAAATCCTTATAAGCAAGAAAAAGAAATAGAACAATTTCCAGAATGCTCTTTATTTTCAGTAAGTGATGTGTCTTCTGAACACTGGGGTATAAGAGAGCTGAAGTTTATTTGGAGTTTATTTGCTTTTGTCAGTATTACTCAGTCTATATTTACAGCTTATATAAAAATAACTGACTTTCAGCTCCCTTCTTTACCAGAAAGTTCTCTGTACAACATTGGACAAATAATTTTAGTTCACAGACAGCACGAACACCTAACTTTGACCTAAATATCTATGTCTGTGAATCCTTCTCAGCTGCCTCTCTGTAAATAGTGTTGCTGTCTTGAAATGCTTAGCTGTTGTGGTAGTGTGGAGATGTACATACCAATAAAAACTTTGAATTTATCATTTTCATGCATTTTATAAGAAACTCCTACCTCATTCCATTGTTTATTTAATAAGTATTTTTTAATCTCATAATCATGCTCATAAATACTAGTTGGCACACTGAGCAGTGGTTTACAGCATTTTGTAACTGATTTTTGCCTGTAAACACAATTTTGAAATCATCTGCAAACAAAACCAGTTGCTATCTTTTTTTTTGACAATTTAAGCATAGTCCTGTACTTTCAGTTGTTGATACAATGATGTAAACCTCTGAATACTATTTCACAAGGAAAAAACTGCGTATTCTGCAAGTGTATATTGACTAACATATATATCTCTGCATTTTCCTCAATGTTTTAGTGAAAGTGGTTCTGTGACAACTTTTAAAATTTCATAAATATTTTCTTTTTCATGTGTTTCATTCCTGGTGCCTTCATACACTATTTGTTTACAATATATAAAATGCTACCTATATGAGCAGGCAGAGTAGTCTTTATATAAGCTCTAGGTCAGGGTTGAGTAGACCCTTTTATCAATAGCTATATAGCCAGCCTTATTCCCCTAACTTAATTTGCATTTGTACACACTTTATATAAGGTTATTTTCTTCTGTATGTTGTAGTTACATGAAATAAGTAGATTGCAAAATTTTGTATTTTCACTATTCTGAGGTCTGTACATCCTTTACTGCTTTGATACTATCAACAATCTTGCCTTTCTAGTAGAAGCATTTGAAGGAAAACTCCAAAGATAAAATTTCAAAATTCATCAGTCTGTATGTGGATAGTTATAACACAGAAATCAGAATTTTAAATCTGCTATTACATACCATTGTGGATGAAAGTCACAATGCAAAATAAGAAGCCGGTATTGTCCAATGTAGTCTTTACACTAGGATTTTGTGTCTTTTTTTTCTGATGATTGTTCGAGACATGTAGAAGAGTTATACAGACCACACGAGTTTAACCCAAAAGTATATTTTATGCAGCTTTTAGAGAAACTTCAGGAAATTTATGCCTAAACCTACTTTGTTTTTATTGTCAGTTATAAATATTAACAAAACTATGAATATCTTTAATGTTAAGGTAGTACTGAAATTAAGTCACAAAAATAATATCAAGATAGGTAGCATTCCTTTCTACATGAATGCTTCCTTCTATTTCTCTACTGACTCCTGTATTTCTTGAATAGTTTTACTGCTATGATTATTCACTTTTGAGAAAGCAGAGTCAGAGATGCATATTCATGTTTTTTTTCACTATATTGTCTGACAAAGCACACTTACTGATTCTCATTTATTCTGCACAGGCTCCGTCATCACCTTCTTCACCCATAGCTAATGAACCAAAATATGAGAAGCGGTGGCTAGACACCTTATCAGTTCCTCTGTCAATGGCTCGAATCTCAAGGTACAAATCTGGAACAGATAAATTAAGGTTTGTAATCTAAAATGGGAAGCACTGGGTTAGCTAGCTGTACCTATCATTTTGCTCTGGAGTGTTAGCTCTAGAGCAATTCTTTGAGTGGTTATATGAGTCTCATTAAAAACTATGTAGTCCATTTTGTCTTGAGATTAATGGCATGCATAGCAATTACCAAAGATAAAGTAAAAAAAGGACAATAAGTAAAGCTCTTACAAGTCTGTGTCCATAATCTGTTGTATCCTGGGAATTCTGTTAGCATCAGCAGCTAATACAGAGGTTAATCTTGTTATTACTTTAATTAAATTTTAAGGTAATGCATTTCATTCTATATTAATAATAAGATATTCCCAGTTCTAATATTGTCAATTAACTCTCCTCCTCTTTACAAATGATAACATAGAGTACAATCATCATGACTGTGCTGCATATCATTGTTGTGTAAAAACTCATATTGAAAAGAGATTTTGGCAAAGTACATGGTACAAATGTTGTATTTTTCATATTAGAATATTTTTGCATCTCAGAGACTTAACTAATGGTTCATAAAGTAGCTGTGGAACACAATGTCAGAGGTAATTTTCCTGGACTTCAGGAGAGATGAAAGCAAAAGTGAAGTTTGATAAAGCTTCAATAAATAATGTGCTTGAGAAAGGTTTAACACATTGCAGCATGTATCTGCTTTTTTTTCTGCAAACCATTCCATGAGGTAGGTCAGCCTCAAATCTACCAGTAGTTGTGGTATCAGTAGTCCACATTTCTCCATATATTTGAGAACAATTCTTTTACTGTTATTTTCTGTTTTCTTTATGGGTTGCCCTATATTTATTCTTGTTACTGAGAGAATTTGAATCTGTACTGAAGCATCAACTATACAGGTCACATGCTACCAGAATGTATCAGAAATTCATGTGTGTACGTTTCTTGATCTATGCCAGATTTGTTACCTGTTTCCAGAAAATAACCAGAAAAAAATATTCTTCTAGTAAGAGAGTTATGCTGCTTTAACTTAAAGCAATTAGTCTTCTAAATCAATTGGCAACTCCTCTCCCAGACAGTGTTAAAGCATCACATGTGAATAATAATAAATTGTCCATTAAAGTTTTGAATCCTTCCAAAGTCTTGGTCTGAGCTCTTAATTCCACTTTATTTAGTGTCTCACCACTCACCCACCTTCACTGTATTCTTCCTTTCTGTTTCAATTATGAGTTCATGTGGTCCAAGCATTCTGAGTCTGTAACAGGTTTCCAATATTCAAGGCTTAGAAATTCTCCTGTGAATTAAGTGAACAAATCCGTGTGCACATTTAGACATCAACTCATCACCAATGTTCTAAAATTTAAACGATAAGTGGAAGAAGATAAAACGTTTAAATGTCTGAGTTCAGCATGCTGGCCCGAAGTACATACTTCACTGTATGCATTAAATATGGGATTCTAGTTCCCAAACCAGTAGTGTGTACTTTTTGACAATTCTTTGAAGTAAAACATTTTCTGATGTTCTACTACATCTGGCTGAGATGGGGTTAATTTTCTTAATAGAAGGCCATATGTCTCTGTGTATTGGTTTGTGACTAAACCCGTGTTAGTACCACACTGGTATTCTGTTTGTTGCTGAGCAGTACTTTCACAACATCAAGTTTTTCTCTTTTTCCTGCTCTTGTCCCACTCAAAGAGTAGGCCAGGCATGGGCAAGAACTTGGGAGGGGCCACAACTGGATCACTGACCCAATTGACCAAAGGGATATTCCATGCAATGAAATTTTGTGCTCAGCAATAAAAACCGAGAAGGGAGGGTTTTAGGGGAGCTAGATATTGCTTGGGAATTGACTGGGCATCATTTTCCTTGTGAGAGATAGTGAGTGGTTGCCTTTGCATCACTTGTTTTGTTGTGCATTCATTTGTTGGCATTTTTTTCCTCCTCCCCGTTGCTTATTAAACTATTTTAATTTCAACCCATGAGTTTTCTTGCTCTTCCTATTCTGTCTGCTCTCCTGCTGGAGAGGGTAGGGGGATTGATTGGCAGTATGGGTGCTTAGCTTCTAGCCCAGTACCAACCCATCACAGATACATTTGTCTTGTAAGGATTGAGGAGCTAAGTGCTTTCAGTTTCAGTCTTGGAGAGGCATACTGTCTTGTGAAGTATCTTGCTCCCATATATATTTAGTATACACAGCACTCCTTTAGTATTGGTGCTTTGCTTTGGTTTTTTTTTTCCTTTTTGTTGTAAACACTCTAGAGGAAGATGAAATCATTCCATAAACACTATGATTTAGTCCTACTAAATGATCCTTGCCTATTTTGGTAAACTAACAAGAAGATCTATATGAGCATTAAGGGAATACCACCTTGAGATTAACTGTGGATCCAGTATTTCCAATGTTCTTTCTAAAACTGTTTATTTTTGCCTGGGTAATACCGGGACTTTTTTATCCTGTTCTCTCCTCTGGAACTCATGTACATATTTTTTCTGTTATCCCAATGGTATCCTTTCTTTTACATTTCCCCATGTTCATATAAGTATAAATTCCAACATTTGTCTTCAGTAATTGCTCTCTAAAATCAAATGTCTGCTTTTCATGAAATAAAATCTACAAGCAATTACAAGTATAAATGGTTATATTAGTCTAGATAACAAGCATCCTTTCAACCTTACCTACACATTTCAGCCATCAATCTAAAGTCATTTGAATGATCCATGACAATCCCACAGAATATATATATATTTTTTTGCTAATTTTGCCATTCTTTGAATATTTACTCAGAGCCTATTTACGCTCATTGGTAGACAGCATGCCTGCATTTTCAGTATTGAGCCTGTGAGTCTGGCACCAGAACAGACAGGTTACTTTTTAACTCTGTGTAGTTGAAATATCTGAACTATCTTCTATAGTGTCACAAAAATAGCTGTGTGCCTTCTCTTCAGAAGGCTAGATGGACTGTGTGAAAAGTCTTTTCCTCTACTCCCTACCTGAATTAAATTCAGAGAGGTCTGTATCATTCTTCTCATTAAAATTATCTATACTCCTTCAGCTTTTGACATTGCCTTGTATCTATGAAAAATGTTATGGCTTGTGAAAGGATATTGAAGTCTTTATGAATATTTTGCTGTCTATCCACTCTCGGGTAATTCACATTCTGTTTTCTTCAATCCTTCTTTTCCTTAATAGAAAATCAGATTTTTCACCTGTGAAATTCTTGCAGTTGGCTACAGCAGACTTAGTATACTTTTGTTAATAAAATCAATCACAGAGTGACAGGTTAATGCATAGTATTGTCTAGTCTATGTATAGTATCTCTAAATCCAACTACTCTTGCTGTTCTAATGTGGTAAACTTCTGTCAGCCAGCCTGGATGGCCTTTCTGACCTCATTCACTTTTCTTCATCATACTCAAGTTTGTTTCATGTTTTCAGCATTCTTTTTCTGGTGGTGTAAATAAGCTTTCATGTAACCTTAGGAACAAGAAAAAGATTGTCATAAGGTCGAACAGGGTCTGGCATGTAACTGAAGGACATTTTTTTTTGTTGCCTTTATTTAAATAGAGTATGACAATGTATATGTCATCATCTTGATCAATATTTTTGACAGTTTTTCAATTAGAAACATATCTGGAATTACCTGTCAGACTGTAGTATACAGATCAAATTTAGTCTAATCTACTCTAATCATATTAGGCTATATTATTTCATTTTTGATTAAACTATTCAGGTTAAATTCCTCTTTACTTCATTTGAGTTTTCCAGTAATTATGGCAAAAGGGGCATACTTCTAGCTCATGTAATGAGATGGTCAGAAACCCCTACATCTGTTTGACTGTTATTCTTTTTTCATTATAAGAAAAAGGAGCTACCTTTGACTTTTCATTTCACTTTTCATTTCATCTTTCCCAGGAAATCTTAAGATGGTGTTTTAATGACACAGGAGTATATTTTTTCATATATTTTTGATTCTGTCAGCACCATACATACTAAAAAAGAATCAAGATAAAATAGGATATTTTTTTTCCTTCCTTACACAGAAAAGGTATGAATGAAAATAGTGCAGGTAGGGACTCTGAAGTGTGTTTGTCAATATCACAAAACAAAAGCAAAGAATTCCCCAGAATATTTTAAAGAAAAAATAAGAAATGTGGGAGATGTCCTTCCACTTCTCAGTGGCGAAAAACATTTTATTCACTGCTGAAATCATCTTTAATTACTGTATTTCATATTGTTTATACGATTGGAGTATATCTGAATATTTTTATGCCGAATGCTGATTAGTCTTTTTGATTACTTATCAATAACTTTTTTTTCACTTCCATTTTTGATATAGAACTGCTACTGCTATCATTCTACATGTCTCACTATTCCATCAATGTGATATTTCTCTGTAAGAGGTAAAGTACAATGCACAGTGTGAACTCTGCTCCTGTGAATACTTTTAATTGCTAGCTGGTAATGGAAACATTTTTTGACTGCTGAGGATACAGTTCGTCACTAAATGTGATGGAAGTTTAACAGAGAAATAATGAAATATGTTAAGTCTTTGTCCCCCAGAGGAAGTTTTAATGCATGGTATAGCTTAGGGTGTTTATAAGATAAAAAATTAAAGATAGGTAGTCTTTTAGAAAAAGGAGAACGTACTTCATTCATTTATAATCTTTCATTTTCCTTATGGAATGTCTAAATCCTTACTTGGAAAAATGTATAGATAAGTATTTTTAGCCTTTACTGCAGACACTGACAGTACTGTATAATCATTTTTATTTGCCATATTGACCAGAGTTTTAAGTGAAGGTATAATAACTATAACCTCTTGAACATTATGAGTTTAGAAACTGAAAAATGAAATTGCTTATTTGGAAGATGGAAATTAAATCAAAGAAATGTGTGGAGAGGAAGTAATTCAGGCCCAGTACCTATATGCCCATGTAGCTATGATCCCAATCACAATTACATGCCAGTTAGATTTATTTAGGTGTTATTTTTTATTTCTTGGTATTCTGGCCATTGAAACCACTACAGAGTATGGTGTGATTTTTTTAAATGGCATTTCTGTGGGTTTTTGGTTGTTTTTTTTGGTTTTTAACTGGCTCACTGATTTCTTACAGAATCTTTCTGAAGGATTATATTTTCCATTTTAACATTTCACTAAGCTAAAAAAATTCCCTTTATTAGATATATATAAATTGGAAAGTAGATGATACTTGTTTTCAGTGGCTTTAGACTTGATAACCTTATAATAAAATTGAGATGTGTAGGCATATTTTATGGGTTTTTTTGACTGTAGTCACAAAGTACTGAAACTAACTTGGCATCTCTATGTATGGGAGCCTGTTCTGTAACCTTTGTTCTGAATTTGTTGATCTTTGGAGCACTCCGGCAAGCACTTTCTTTTGTCTTTAGGAATATGAGGCACAGGGTAATTCATTGTTTTAGGTACGTTGTTCAGGTGATATGTCAAAAGAATAAGACGAAGTAATTTTTTATTTTCTTTTTTTTATGTGCTATGTACAGGTTTTTAAGGACTGCCTGAAGACTGCTATCTGTGTTTTTCTTTCAAAGCATCATTAAGATGTGTTTCCATATTTGTCACAATTGTGCTCAAGCAGTAAGACATTCTGAGAGGGATGAGGTTTTGGTAGACAGCAGCAGAGGAAACTGCTACAGTAGTTAAAAACTGCGTATGGTAGTTAGAGAATAGCTGTGAAACACCGCTGTCCTGCAGACTTTTAAAGGAGAAATAGATATTTTAGAATATCTAGAAACACTTTCCACAAGTAAGAAGCATTAAAAAATTATATAAACACTAGTAAGGCCCCCTCTAGAATCTATGTACAATTCGGTTTAATCAAATGAAAACATATTTTTTTTTATTGGAAATTTTCTCTTCTTTCAAAAGGTATTGTACTTGCACTTGATGTTCCTTAAAACCTTAAGATGTATTTTACTGAAACGCTTAGCCTCCAGTACAGTAAAAAAATCAGCTTTTCTTGTTTCAGCTGGCACTGAAAATTTTCACTTAGAAAAGTGCTTGGATTTAAAATCTTTATAGTAGCTAAGTGGTCATACAGAAAAATATGCTCTATTGATATTAATTGTTTAGAAGTGTCAGAGAACTTAAGTCTACTAATGCCCATCTGTTATTCTGACTGCCATTGTAACAAAGACAGTGTTCATTTTATTAAAAGAAATTAATGCAGTAAACAAAACATAAAAAAAGACCAGGAATGAATTTCCATTCATCATTTCACCATGAAAGTGACATAGAAGGAGACTTAGACTAGAAAACAGTACCTCATGCTTGGAGGAAACAAAGTTACAGACTGGGACACATCTGAAAATAATAATGTGTGAGGGTAATTAGTCCCAAATTTCTAAAATTTATAAAAAGCAAACATTAATTTCAGGTTGTAACAGTCAGTACAGTAACAGCAGTTGTAGAAGACATGGGAATGTCCTCCAACTCTGCTTCAAAATGGGCTTGCAGCCTCAAAAAAAACCCAAAAGACATGTCATCTTATTTTGTGATACTGAGATGACTTCATAGCTTATTGAGACTTTTCAAACTCACTGTTTGATATTAAATGGAAATCTCATCCTTGTCAGCTAACAGGAATAGGTGCTCAGTTGCGTCTCTTCATTATTGTTTTTTTCTGTTTTGAGGTAATGGAGAAAGACATGATATTTAATACTGTAGAATTTATTTTCCCCTAATTCCAATGCTGTCTTGGTACTTGTTTTGGTTGTTTCACAGCAGAACCAAAACCCTCAACATTCATTTGCTTAATCTTCTATTTTTAGTTTGGATATGTATTTTTACTTGTAGCCTTCCATATGCTCTGCTTTTCAGGCCACTGTGTGAAACATGTAACAGTGTATTATGGGAGCTGTAGAGGAAAACTATTGTAACTGAAGGCAAAAAATAATGAGTAAAGTTGAGTAAGGTTGTGAGCAAAATAACAGTTTTACTAGTATAGATTTCATGGCTGGCATCTGTAAACTTTGAAAAACCCTGGGTCACTCTTTTCTTACATCATTTAAGTCACTGAACTGCTTTCTGGTAAAACTAACTTCGTGCCTGAGTCAGCACAGTGGGGACAGTGATGGCCCAAAGGTCTCACACCTTTGCCAGGCAGTGTGAGTATCTCTGACATATCAGAATCCTTGAAGCAGACAGAGCTCCTGGGGAAGGATGTCCTGGTGTCAGTCGGCAGGGACAAGCTCTGCAGGGAGGGCTGGGGGATCTTGGCAGACACCACACTGAGCATGAGTCATCTGTATACACTTCCAAAGATGAAGGCCTGCAATGATGAAGGGGCTGCATTAGCAGTAAGGTAGTCAGCAAGCAGGACAAGGGAAGAGGTTATTCTCCTCTATTTTGCATTCCTGATTCCACAGCTGAAATATCTGCATCTAAAATACTGTGTCCAGTTTTGTTTTTCCTGTGAAAAAAAAAAATTAAACCAGTTATTGAGGGGGCTGGACTAGAGGACTTGCAGGATCCCTCATACCCTGTCAGTGAAGTGTTCAGTATTTATTTGAAACTTGTGAACTGTCTTTTATAACTGATCACCACATTTTAACAATATAAAGGACAACAGGAGTTTTAGTGTCATCTACATTATTTCCAGCAACATTTTTCCAATTATGAAAGATTGGTTAATTTTTATAATAAAACTTGTTCTTTTTCATCTTGTTGATTGCATTAGTTAAGGAATTCCCTTCTCTGATCTTTCATCAAACACTTGAAGAAGGCATTCACTCTGCATGCCTTGATGCATCTGCTGAAGTCGAGTTAGTATCTAGGCACCCTATGGATTCAGTGGAGAGCATGTGCTGTTTCTTGTCTCTGTTAAATTCTCTGGATTGTCCTCTTTGCCTGTGAAAGGATTCTAGTATCTTAGCTTTGATATTTTAATTTGATACCTAAGTTAGGCATTGTGAATGGCTTCTCTTTATGGCACCAAATTAAGCCTGTTTCCATGCTCTGCAGTGTATCAGTGCATAACGGATGACAGATATTCCCTGTCTCAGTGAGATGTTGAAGAGATCATACCATAAGTCATCTATTACAGCACTTCTGGGATCTTTGTTAGAACCTTAGATAAAAAGAATAGTAAGCTTGAGAAGTGATTATTTCACTTCACTCAGTTTACTTGAAGACAATAGAAGGATTTGTTTTGACCTTTTCTTTCTGAAGAGGTGAAATAGATTTACTGAAATGAAAGAGGCACAGTGTTTTGCCATTGCCATCAGGTTTTAGAAGTTACCATGATAATTCAGTCAAGAAAGGAAAACAAGGGAATTAGCTGGTACATATTTTAGTTTTCAGACCAAGAGTGTTATTTTTGCGGACAACAAGTATAACGCTTTATGACTCTTAAGAGTAAATCCTATCAGTTTAAATAAAGACAGTTTAAATATAAATATATAGACAGCTAAATCCTGTCTATATATCCATTAGGATAATTTGTCTTGTTACAAAAATTTATCTGCAATGTATATTTTATATGACCTTTTTTAGCAAGTATATAGTGTTCAGTATTTGTGGTCACCATGAAACTCCCTACAAATGACAAATGTTAGGTTAATAACTTTTTCAGTAAGTCTTGAATGAGTAAGTGCCTGTTAACCTCTATGTATCATTTTGAATGGTCATTTTGACATATGTCGTAAATTAAGCAGTAGAGGACTTCACCTTATACCAGAGAATCCTAGGAAAAAAACAGCAACTTCATAGAGCAGTATTCTTGATTCAGTAGTTTGCTTTCTTCTAGGTTGATACCAAAAACAAAGCAATATAGCATAGAAGTATAAGTACCTATTTTGTAGATGTTGTAAATATAGTTATTCTCCATATTATATACAAACCAAACATATGCACAGTCATTCAGACAATTATAATTGTCTTTTACAATAGTATATGACTAAAATCTAAGTCTCATGATACTCATAGGCACTTAAATAATCTATGTTGCTCTTTGAAGTTTGGTTGCTGAAACAGTTGCATGTCTCATTTAGACCACTGCACTTCCATGCCACTGCTTAGTGAACTTTTATATATTCCTACTGAAAAATCTCTTACTGGAAAACATACCCCAGCAGCATCCAGAGGTATATATACACAGTACCTAACACTGCAGATAGTAAGGAAAAGCACTGGTATTTGCAGAATAAAGTTGCTATAAACATGTAAAAGATGCATAAAAATGAATAAAATTGAATTGCACTTTAGCACGTGTCAGTGCTGTTTTGAGAAATGGTCACACATTCAAAAATCATTGAAAGAACCTTCTAGGTACATTTTCAAATTCCTGTGTTATAAAACAGGTTAAAGAAAACATTGCTTAGAAAGATACGTAGAAAAGTATTGGGATCCGAGAAATTAAAGCTAGGGAAGCCATTCTTTGCAGCTTTCCTAGTAAATGAAATCAAAATCCAATAAAGAAAAGTCTTTTTTTTTTTTTTTAAACATGTTTTTTCAAAAAGATCAAATGCATACTTCCTGAATACACTATCTTAACTTTAGTAATTATGAACATAATATATATACTCAAGGGAAGTAAATAATCACCACATACATATGCTGATGCAGAGAATACTTATTGAATATGTTGCTCCTGGTACTGCCCATTATTATCCTTTTTGTTGTCTTTCTTTTGATTTGTAAAGTTAAGACTTAACACATCAAAAGCTGTAAAAACCACTGAAACACTGAGAAATATTGGGCAGTTTCAGAAAAATGTCGTATCTTCCTTTACGGATATATTTCTTCTTACTGCAGATCTAATGCATTTGAAGTGCTGGCACTCGATGGAGTTAGTACTGGGATACTTCAGTTTTATACAGCCCAGGAGAGTGCTGACTGGCTGAGAGCAATATCAACTAACGTCAGTGATTTGACACTTCAAAATGTATGTTACTTTCTGCATATTTTCTTGTCTATGGTATTGTAAAATTATTTCTAATTTTCCAAGGGTTAAACATAATTCACATTTAAGACACTTTTTAAGGCAAAATATTTATCCTTTCTGGTCACTTCACAGAGCTTTGATATGACCAAATATTTAATTTTTACATTTTTGTATTGAATTTCAACATAAATCTTAGTTCAAATCAGATTATAAATTGAATTCATTTTTCTGGTCTTCAAAAGTTACTTGGAATCACATTTGATCGCAATAGTTCATTTATTGTGCTAATTCTTTTTAAATATTCAATAGCTTAAGCAATATCTCTGACAAAACAGAACATTTTTGCTTATGATGCATTCTTTATAAATATTCTCTACTGTCTATTTAGGGATTTACAGGCTATTGCTATTGGATAATTCTAAGAAAGCGATGTAAATTGTTCATGACATTTCATAATTCCTTCTGTCTGGATAGCAAAAATAAGTATATTTTTATATTTTTAGAGCAGCTTCTGTTATTATGCCCAATTCTTTTGCTTTTTAAAGAAATCCACTGAATAAAAGCCACTCCAAGGATATAGATGAATAAGACTGTAAGAAGTGGCTATAAATACAAGCAGGTTTTATTTGTTGTAGGGTCCTAGTCTATTTCTTTTTCAAATACCCTACATGCAGTAGTGTGTGTCCTGACATAATATCCTCACTGTGTTGTGACCTGTCTGCAGCAATGTTTTATTATATACTGAGTACTGGTTCTTGGTGAGATAGATACTAACCATATACAGATCATAGGAGAAGCAAGTAAACTTTTTGCTTGGACTTAATGTTTTACAGATTTACCAGGTGTGCAGCCTTTGGGACATCTGGAAAGCTCTGGCCAGAGCATTATTTTAACTACTGGTCATCAGAACAGGAGATGTAATAGTCAATGAGAATTCCTTTTCTTGCAACTAATTTTTTTTTTTAAGAGCAGGAGTGTGAAGCTGGAGTGCAGCTAAAGTGTACAGTGAAATTCCCTGTCTCTGGGCAGCTAAAGACTGATTGACATCCACATTGCTTAAGGGAAGGCCTTTGGATTAGACTTCTTGAAAATCCATTCTGAATACTTTTTATTACTTTAATACCATCCTTTCACAAAATGTTTCTTTTCTTATCATACTTCTGAAATTGGTGTTAGTAAATGGCTCTGTAATTCCCCAGAGCTTTTTCTTGCTTCTACACTTTTCTACTTCTGTAGCATCCCTCATTCTCCAGGACTACCTGAATATAATCAGTACTGGTTCAGTAGTGGTTCATCTCTGTACATAAATTAACTACTAGATACATGGTTATGAGGGATGTTCTTGCTGATACTGATGGCATAAAGAATATCAGCTTTCTTACCTGACCTACTCCTAAGTATTGAAACAATACTTTCTGTTGTTCACATTTTACCTCCACACGTTTTTAGATTTCGTTTGTGCTCATACCGTTTCTTCACTACCAACTCTTTCTGCACCTTAGTAATTCTTACTTCATCCATGCCTATTCATGCTATTCTTATATACATCCTTAGTCATACACATTACTATACCATTTTCAATTATTTATTTTAGAAATTTAATACTCAAAAAGCTCCTGCTAGGTTGTTTTCTTACAATGCACCCTATCTTTCATGTATCACTTTACACTAATACACTTTATTTCACTATTTTATCCTAATACAGTCTCCTTCAGCAACTGGCAGTATTTTGTCAGATCTCCTGCTGATGCCAGAAGACAATCCTAATGTAGGCAGTACAAAAATAGCTCTACCACAATGTGACATTTCTGCTAATGTCAGACTACTCTTTTGAAGTACTGAAACATCTAACTTCTGTGCAAAGGCAAGCTCACTGAGGATCAAGTGTAAGGGAGGAGTCATCTTTCAGTAGTGAAGATGTGAGAAGTTGTCGCTGTGTAAGGACGCTACCCTTGGATGTTAGCATATCTATTGGTAGATGAGAAATAATGATTCTAGTATTAGCCTGGAGAGAGTTAGTTCTAAGACAGAGGAGCCTGGGGAATACTGCAACACCAAAAAAGATGTAAAGGTATCTTCAGCCCTCCTTACTGATCTATACATTATATGTTTAGCTCAGAAAGTCAGCTTATTAGTTTTTTTTCGAAGGACCCTTGCCTAAAATTATTCATTACTCTCTTCATATTCTTGTTTTTCACATACATTTCTACCAGTGTGAAACTTCCCTATCATCTTCCTTTGTGATTCAATCCCCAGTCTTCTCAGTGTTTTAAAAGCTCTTCACTTTTACCTTTGGCAGAAATAAATAGAAATGAATCAGCACCTCACATTTATTTCTTCATACACCTCTCTTCTCACAGAAGGAAGTACAGTTGAAGAAACTAGAGGGAGAGAGGGAACAGAAGTTGGCACGATGAAACAAGTTGACCTGCCTGTGCTTCTCACTGCTCCTGTTCTTAATTTCTTCGGCTAGAGGATTCTTTGTAGGCTGAAGTGGCAGTGCTGTGCTGAAGATGGTTTTTTTTATGAGAGTTCTCTTTATGAGAGAGTATTTCTCTTGGTTTTCCACCATTCAGATAGCCTGCTACTAAATCTGTGTAGCTTTTCTCATAAAATTTAATTATTTTTCTTTGAAGCTTAACACTGAACATTAATATAGACATAATCAGTAGAAAACCTAAAGGTAATGCTGACAATTCATTTACATTATAGAGGAAATGTTTCCTATATTTACAACTTTCTCCAGATTTTTTTTTTCCCCAAGTATGTAAATGTATATCTGATACTCCATATAAAAATTTATGTTTGAATAGGGAGAGACTTCTGAAATACAAGCTTTGAACATGCTTACTTATAAAAAGAAATTAAAAAAAGAAAAAAAAAGAAAAAGATTGAGAAGGTCTTGATTTGTTTACACAGCTGAATGTGTGGTACATGTAGATGGAAACAAAATCCTTTTGTGTAGGAAGCAGTATAGAAATTTGACTGCCTCGGTGATTATACAAAGAATTTCTATTCCCAGGGTGGAAACACATGATAATATTTCTTTGTTGATGCTTTTATTGTTGTTTTTAAACTCAAAAATTTCCATTTGAAAGCACCACATTTCAAACCATTGAGGTTGTAATAAGAAGTCAGTAGGGGTAGGAATCACAGCACCTAAACTTAGGCAAGCAGCAAGCAAGTCACACAGGATCCTCTGACAGTCAGGGAAAAAAAATAGGTTCCTGTCAAGATCTTCCTACATCTCTGCTGTCTGGAAAGAGAATATAGGTATACTAGATGTATAACTCCTTTCTTTTTGCCTTGCCAAAGTTAAGTTAGATAAATCTCATCTTGGGAGGTTTTTATAGAGTTAGGTATATGATTCTGAATCATCTCCATTCTGTTCCTGTCCTGTATGTATTCATTTAGAACAAAGTACAGGATTAAAATTGATTAGTAGGGGTTTTTTTCCAAGTTGCTTGCAATCTTTGCAGATCCAGGATTTTGTTTTCAGTTCCCCTGCTGTCTCCAACTCTTATTACTGTACTGCAATGCAGAAAGCTCATCAGCTGTCAACAAGGTGTATCCTATTCCATTTGTATTCCCATTTCTCTGCTGTGGAGGCATGTAGATCACATGTGGTGCCAGGAAAACTGGAGAGTGCATACTTCTCTCTCCTCAGATCCATGACGTAGGGACATAATAATGATGCAGAAGGAGATCTCCCCACAGTTACATCATCACTGCAGCTGTCCATGCTTTGAATAGAGAATGAGCTAAGGCTGTGCAGTGAATAGCTGTGGAGGTCAAAGCATTCTTCCCTATTGCCCTTACCATTGGAAAGCTGGACTGGTTATAATGATGCTCTTCACAATACTCTAGCTTAATTCTGTAGAATACCTGCATGACCAGTATCACACAGTTTTCCAGACACATGTGAACACAATAAATAAAAACTAGTATTAACATTTTATTTTTCCTATGTTATACTCAGCTTAGGTAGTTTGACTGATCCAAAAAGGAGGGTGAAAGGAGATGGGATCCCTGCTTATTGTGTTTATGCACCTGTTTATGCTATAGTAATCTTATTATTGAATACATCTTATTATTGAATACATCTTGGACCACTTGCAAGGAAATAATATTTCTTGTGTGTATAACATGGCTTCTGTATAGTTACTTTGTGTATGTCTTTGGGTCTGAAATACTGGAGAAAGGTAGGAACTGAATATGGGCTGGACTGTCATTCCTACTCATGTTGAATATTGCCTTTCCATTATGTCCTGCACAACTGCTCAGTACAAAGCCTGTTATGTATTAGACTGGTGAGGTCTGCTTCCTTCTGCAACATTAAGCTTGTCATCAATTTGTTTTAACCAAGTTATAGAGTGGGTTCTTGAGTTCTTCCTGGTTTGTTACTGTTGAAGCCCCAAGAGTACCAAGAAGCTCAGCCCCTCACAAAAATGCTCCAAGCCACCTCTGGCACGGTGCAGCCATGCAACCTGGGGTCAGGCTGCTGTAGGCAGAGCTGTGTGTGAGAGCCTTGAGGAACCTTGCAAGGGGCCCTCTCCTTCCCCTGGCAGCTGTATATGTCATGTTAAGGGCAGGAGTTTGCCTGCCAGAGCCCAAGGGTTTCTCTGAGCAGTTTTGCAAAATCTAAGGTATGTCTGAGAGTCCTGTCTCAGAGCCCCATCTGAGGGGCTTGCAACCAACACACTTGTGTCTATCTCAGCACCCAGCTGTGGGGTTCCAGTAGTTACCTGTTTCACAGTCCAGTTAAGGACTAGCACTGAGATAGTTGAAGAGTTAAACAGACAGGTCTGTTTTATTAAAGCAACAGAGGGGTTCAGAATCAATATTGATAAATGCACTGACTACAAAAGGATCATCAAGCTCAGGTAAAAAATTCCTGGGTAACATCTCACGCAGTCAGAGGAACAGGCCTGAGATATAGTGCTAATAGATAATAGAAATAAAAGGTATACCGTAGAGTGAAGGTGCAGTTCTTACCAAAAAGGTGTCCTTGTCTTGGGTGGAGTAAGAAGAGTAACAGCTTGTTGACAATCTCTGATAGATTATCCCATCTTCTCTCTCTCTCCTCCTGCCTTCTAGGTGACATTTAACATGATTTGGGTGGAGAGTTGAGTAACATAGTCATTTATGTTTAGCATGTACTCCTTTAGGCTCATTATCATACTCAGGGGCATAAACTTTAATATTAATTTTGTTGTTAATTAGGCAAAGGTCTCTGCTCAAACACTCTGGCTTTCAAGATCTATTTCCACCTGTTTAGCTGAAACAGGGCCGTCCTATCTTCACAATACTCCCTCCTTCAGATGTTTGGCTGACAGCTTAGCAGATCTCCAGCTTCAGAGATAGCACAGAATCTCTTGGTCAGAAACGTCTCAACCTTTCTCTAAATTAGCTGTACTTCTGTCTCATGGCAAGCTAAGCCATTGTGCCACAGCATGTCAGCTCCATCCTCACCACTGGTCCTGGTGCAGGTGCCAGTGCTTGCAGGCTGTCACTTGCCTCTGTTGTGGTGGTGCCTGTTCCTTCTCTGGAGTGGCAGAGAGGTGGTAGGGAGCACTGCAGGTCCTCTCCAAGGTTCCCCTGGCACTCTACACAACTTGATACCAGGCCTGACAAATACCCCAGGCTTCCTTTATGTCTGGCCACCTCATCCCAGAGTGCCAGTTACTCCCAGCTGTCTGACCCCTATCATTACCCCTGTGCAGAATAATGATTTGTTATTGCCATCTATTAGCTACAAGAGTGTGTGTACACATTTTATATACTTTATATATCTGTAGCTTTTATATATGTATATCACCTTCCATAGCTGTACTTTCCTAAAACCAAGTAGGCAATAGTCTCATGGTCATTAGCTGTTTATGTTATGGCTAAACAAGGTGTATTACATCTTCAGATAGTCCAAGGCAAGTCCAGACAAACCCTGACACATCCTGTGTCATTAGCATTATGCAAAGCCCATTGGCCTCTACACATGTACCATGTCTGCCTGGAAGGTGACTTTCTTTATAGCAGCCATATTAACTATGATAAACGGCTTCCCATCTTTTCAGTCCTTGGCTTTGTAAGTTTAATGTCTTAGTAAAAATCTAGTGTTTAAGCATGGAATGATTCCGTTTCTTAAAATTTGGAAGTATTGTATTAATACTATACAATACACTATTCAACAACTCAGTCAATGCTAATTGCATCACAAAAAATCTTCAGTTTATTAATAACTCCATGCATTCTTCCATCTCTCTTTCATAGATGAAAATGGCAAATAAATGCTGTTCTCCCTCAGACCAGGTAAGACTTTCATTATATTCTCCAATTTTTGAAATTCTTGGCATTTCATTAAGTTGCAAAATTTGTAGAGCTTACATAGACATATTTAAAGACAGTTTTACAATTCTATACCCAGGTTTTCCAGGTTTGAAGTTCTGAAATCTCCTGCCTAACAGCAGATTCTTACTAATCCACAGTAATTAGTAGGATCTCCACTGTAGTCCTAAAAAATTATTAGAAAGATCCATGAAATAAATGAGTGGAGGACAGTGGAACTCACAGCCAGGTCTTGGAAAGCATAGTGGATATTTTCATGCAATATTGTAGAGTGAGTTTGACAAGTTAACACTGTATTTACAGTACATATGGTGCTCTGGTAGCAAAGGAGTATATTACAAATCCAATCTGTTTTGCCTGTGTCAAACTGTGTACAGACTACGTTTGCCACAACTATTTGTTTGGGGCTGTTGGAGCTCAGGAGCCCCATGAGATATTTCTTCTGCTCTAGCTAGCAAACTGTCCTGCAGACCCAGATGAATTTGTTGCATTGGGGAGTACTCTTACTTCTTGTAGCATTACAAAATTTTTTAAATTTACTCTGTAAAATACAGTATTTTCCAGGCTAATTCTGTAATTCTGAGAGGTACTTTGAAGTTCGTACTATAAAACTAATGAGTTTCACATATGTGTGTTCATTGCATCAATCTGGCATTGAATCATTACTCAGGAGCAAACAGCCCAGTCCCAGCTGTTTCAAAAAAATGCTCTGTGTGTCGATTATAAAAGTGAAAAATATACAATATTTTATAGTATTTTCATGCAAAAACTTACTATGGAATTTTATTACAGAGGCCAAAGACTTGAGTCAAGAAGTTCTTCATACAAGGATCAAATAAATATTTCTTAGCTTGACAGCTTGTATGTTCGTTTTTATGTCACCATTTCTTCATCTTATATTTAAAATGTATTCGAACATTTATAGACTCTTCTAGAAGTTATTAAAAATATTTAACCATTGACATTTTCATACACAGGAAATTGTTTTCTTATATTTGGGTCACTACAGACTTTTAATTCTATGTATAGTAGAGTTACCTGCAAACCCAAAATAAATGCCTATTCTATATAATAAGGGAGCATTTAATTACTCCCTTTGTCATGGATTTTAATTATTAATTAAACTGATATAAGAATCAGGTGATTATCAATACAATGGCTTTGGTTACTTTTGTAACCATTCAAAGTTTATTCATATCAGTTTAGGCACACATAATAGATTTAGTTGAAAACAAGGAAGATATTCTTCCTCAATTTTTAAACAAAATTTGGGACAGTCATACAGCATATCACTAACTACCTGATTTGATTTCCTAAATAAACAGTCTGGTGTTGTTAAATTGCCTATAAACTCTGTTCTGGAGAGCTTTTCAAATGTGGAAGTTGCTATCAATACTTTAAATCATTTTTATAGAAGCCTCTTTTTCTATCTTGACTATACTAAGGTCCTAAGAAGAGTAGCCTCTTGGTGTATTGTCCAAAGTAGGTGCCTAAAGTTTGGCAGTACAAATCTATTCCATTCCAGATATGATAAGAAGGGGAGATACAATTAGGACCTTAATTTCAGGAGTTGAAAATTTAAGGTGAGACTGACAGCAACAGAAATTGGATTGTTGTCTTCCAAAAAGTGAGAAAAAGTTTATAATGAATTTGAAGCTAACAAGCATAAAAGGAACAAGGTGAAAAATGCAGACTTTAAAATGTCCTTTGAAAATCTACTTTAAAAAGTAACCAATTTGTGAATCTGCTATATATGTATCTCACAAAGGAACAAAATAAAACTTGGCAATTATAACTGAAAACAGAAGAGGACTTTATCTGCCCTAGATCAACAGATCTTATTAATATCCAATACATAATGTTTGTACAAACTGAATAGCTCTTGTTAATGCAGTTGATTTAAAATTTAGAGAAACTATAAGTTTAAGAGATTAAAGGTCACTTGAAGAGCTGCCTGAAGTAAAATTGATGATAGCTACAAATTTATCTTTGCTTTTGAGTATAGACAATCCTGAAGAATTAAAACAGGTCCTTAGAGTTTCATTACTGTGTTGCCTGCAGTAAGTTTTATTCATTGCCTTTAGAGTCCAAATTAATCTTTCATAAAGGGACAAGGTTGGATCGGGATAGGTTTCACTGAGATTCTGTTTATCATAGCTCACTAGCAACTGGGATTCAGGATGAAAACCATGAAAAAATTATTTGCCAAACTTTTGCTTTCTTCCCCATCTTTCATATTGTTTTCCCTGAAACTGGATCTCCAGAACATGATAAATTAATGGGAATATAGCTAAAGAAAATGGAAAGTGAGAGGACTAACACACTGGTTCCCAGGTCTAAACCAGCTATATTTGTTGAACTCTTTGCCAAAAAAAACCCAGAAGAATTTGTACTTTGCCCTGTGTCTATGATCCAAAGTTATAAAGAGGTAGTAGGGAAGCTAGTAGTAGTTGTATTTATTGTTAACACATTTGTATTGTTAAAATAAATAGTACGAGGTAATGAATCCAACTGCCATGGTCTGGCTGCTTCCAAACTTTTAAATTCTCTTCTTTCACCAAAGCAGGATGTCTGCATTTAAACTACCCATTGGGAATGATTCCCACCAATGTTTAAATAGTAGACTGTCCTTGGGGATCATTTAGAGAGTTGTACTTATCCTAGGGCATGTCATGCTGGTTAGACCATATCAAAGACTACAACGTTTTAACAAATATGCAGGAATTACACAAAATGGAAAGGTATTAAATACATACAACTGCTGAAGGTCTTGCTCTAAGTGTATATGTAACCTGTATAGATGACAAAGCTCACAGCATCCATGCACTGGATACATTTAAAGCATATTGGTGCTCTGTAAGGTGAGGGTGATTGAGGCAGTTTATACATTATTTTATTGAGTGTGGAGTATGTTTACAGACACCATTCTCCAAATTTTATAACTTTTGATTCTGCTTTATATAGTTTATTACAGTACTCTAGAGACTTGAAAGCACTTGATTGTGTGTTGCCAGTAGGCAGTTAGATTTGGGATTCAATTTTCCAAAGGATACATGCTTCTGGATTGCTCTATATTTTTATGAAACAGTGAATTAGGCAATTCTCTGTACAGAAAAACTACTTTCAAGGATTTTTATTTTGTTTGCTGGGTGTTTTTTTATCTTTTTAAGATATTTCCTGTCCTCCACTAAAACAATACAGTTTCTTCTCAATAGAAACAGGAAAATATTTATATTATGTAAGACTATGTATATTTTTTCTTGTAATGCTGTACAACAGATTTTTACTACTTCCTAGGATGTCTCTTCCCTTGTTTGGTTTGATTTTTTTGCACCGACCATTCATCTGGAATTCATCTGGAATTCACTGAATTCCAGATGTAATCATACAGTAAATGAAATCTAGAAACAAGGATTGTAAAATTATAGCTTGTGATAGTAGCAGGAAGGCCAGGTACTATCCCCTCCCAAATAAGGAACCCACACAGATTTTACTCCTTTCTCCACTGGCCCTTATTTTTTCCGATTTTCACATGCTTGATGGGTTCTTTTAACCTTAATTTATGATACCATGACAGTCTGTAAATTAACACCCCCTTTTCATTATTTTTCACATCTTTCACCCATTCTTCACTTCTATCATATATTTCACCTGCTATTTTATCCCCTTCTTGTTTTATTAGTATAGCTACAGGCTTGAGGTAGCCCCCCAGTTTCTCTCTTTTCACAGTATGCAATGTCCAGAAGTTTCTTACTTCATTACCTTTTCAGTTTAACATGAGGCCAGGGCTGGCCATTTACCTTCATGCCATAAAAACCGTGGTGTCTTTGTGGTATTTGAGAAAGAGGCAAGCATCATAGGCTGTACCTCAGTGACTTTCTGCAGGATGTGCTGTATTCCTTTTGCTGTAAGGCCTTGGCAGGAGAACTGCATGTGATTTTGTGTGCTATGTTTCCATTAAGATATTTACCAGAGGTTTTCCATGGCCTTTGTGGACAGGTTGAAGAAAGAGAGGTATGAAAGAAATAATCAGTAATTATAACTGTGTTCAGAGAATAAAATGTGAAAAGAAGCAAGAATGACACCCCACAAGCTACATCTTATTGTACATGGATTTTTGCTCCATTTATGAACTGAATAAGCAGTTTGAGTCATTTGAGTTCTTAATAGTAGGTCAAAAACAGTCTTAAATTGTGGTTATAGCAAAAGAAATTCATGTCTGAGATGGAAGTAAAGTGATAGAATAGATTGCAGTATTCATTACTGGACTCTTTAGGACATTAAGGAGTTATTTGTTAAGAAACAAAGTATGTATTACGGATACTGTATTTTGGAGAGGGTAATGCACTAAATTTCTCAGAAGCATCTTTTCCACTCTGTTTTTGATAATTATATGAACCTAATTCTAAATAAGGGACTTTTCAAATATGGATAATTTTTCTATTGTTCCTCATAGCAAAAATGCTGCCCTAGGTATGCCTAGGTGTGTTTGCTTGGCTTCCTGCAGAATAAAAAATAAACCCTGCATGTACTCTTCTAAGATTAGTTGTTCTTTTTTTTTTTTTTTCATTTTCACATTTTCTCAAAAACAGGAAAAAGTTTTTTAAATGTATCATAAAGCAATAAAACTACTTTATCTAATTGTAAGTCTGGAAAAGTTAAACTCTTGTGGGCTACAATTTTACAAATTACACCTGTAGAAAGGGAGCAGGACTAAATACCTTTAAGCATAAAGAAACCAGGTAGAGATAGAACTGAGATCTTCCTCGGTAATTGTTTTAGCTTTATTTATATGAGAGGTCAGTTACACAGCTCCTAATGAAATCCTCCTTGTAGGCTTCAGAGATTTTTTCCAGGACCTCATGTCTTCCACTCAAAAATACCACTTTAAAGCTTTAAAATTAAACTTTTTCACCTCTAGTCAGTCAGCTAATATGTCATGCCTATGTGAGGTAAAGAATTATTGTCACTACAATAAATTTTAAAGACAAGCAAACTGGAAAAAAAAATTTAAAAAGTCGAGATTTGCCAGACTCAGAAAAAGAAATATATACATAATAGAATTTTGAAACCTGTGATTGCATTTCTGAACGTATTTCATTACATCTCACTATGCTTTAAAAAACAAATATATTCACAGTGTGTTTATGTTATTTGTATGTCCTATTTTTTTTGTGTGTGTTAATGGAATAATTAGATTGTTCTTTGAGATTGTTAGATTTTGAAACATTGGACTCTAGAAACACTATAGAATGTTTCAGACAGTGGAAACCTATTCCTATTTAAGGAAAAATATATGAAAGACTATACTGAAACGGTGTTTCTTACCCTGATATATTGACCATATTTTCCAATGGTCAGATGAGTCTATGGTGTCTCTGGCAGTGAGTGGCACAAGACAATTCTGTCTTCAAGGAAAGTCATGGTATCTGATTTAGCGGTCTTCCTGAGCTTTTCTTAGTTGTTAGAATATTAAAAAAATAAATATTAACAGCTCTTCTTTATTCTTCTTTTCTTCATATATTTCTGCCTTGTAGATTGTGAGAAAGATGTTAGAGAATATGATTTTCTTCCCAGGCATCTGCTCTTCACAGCTTTTAAAACCTACTGCTTTTCTACTTAATATTACAAAACTATGATTTCACTGGATTACTACTATGAGATCAGTCTTTTTTTCAGGATTGTTCTCCAATTAAAATTATGTTAACACATTCTTAAGCAGAATTACCATTTTATTGCTTGGGGAATAACATGTAGAAGGAAATTGACATTGAATTTTCTGACTGAATTTTCTTCTTGGAGGACTCTTTTACAACAAATACTGCAAACAGCTATAGTTTGAAAGGTTTTATTTTTTTATTTTCCCAAACAGCATAAAAACCAATTTGAGTCTTTATTTGGTCAGGAGGAGAATAGCTTCTTAGCTGTATTTTATTGTTGTAATATTGCTAAAAACTAAAGTATGCATAGAAGACCAAGAAAAAATTGAAAGACCTGAGTTTTCCACTTCAGTTTAGTTTAATTCTTACTCGTACTTGTCTTCAGGAATGAGTTTTGTGGTTTGAATCCTAACTTGAACAAGAAGGCTATAATGACAAAAGATGAGTGTTAAGCAAACAAAGAAGAGAAACAATTATCACTACCCAAAAGGATCTGTAATCCAAGTTTTACACAGGCAGCCAATTCCTGGGAAGATACACAAATTCAGATACATACCCCTCTTTATAGTTCCCTTTGGGTTTGTACAGACATGTTGCTATTTGTTCCATTTAAACTGCACACAGTTTGGACTTATAAATTACATTCTTGAGCTGAAGCACAGAAAACACTTGAGTGTCATAATTTCTAAATTCCTCTGTAGTTTCATCTCTAAATCATTATATTTTGAATAGTAGCCATTTGGACATATGTAATTGGGGTACAATGGAAACCATAAATGTAATGCATCAAAACTTCTAGTATTCCAAATTATTTTATTTTTTAACTTAACCATTATGGTTGTGAAAGGACTGGGTTTTTTTTTGCCCCGGTATCTGTACTTTTCAAAACATACAGCCTACTATTTGCTTTGGAAAAGAAAGAAAAAATTACTTAAGCCATTCAGGGATGGGATATCTACAGCTTCTCTGGGAAACCTGTTCCAGTGTCTCACTAACCTCACAGTAAAAAATTTCTTCCTTACATCTGATCTGAACCTACCCTCTTTCAGTTTAAAGCCATCACCCCTTTCTCCTATCACTATTGTGTCCTTTGTAAGAAATCCCTCTCCATCTTTCTTGTAGGCCTCCTTTAGGTTCTGGAAGGCTGATATAAGTTCTCCCTAGAGCGTTCTCTTGCCCAGGCTGAACAGACCAAATTCCCTCAGTCAACCTTCATAGCAGCTGTGCTCCAGCCTTTTGATCATTTTTGTGACCCTCCTTTGAACATGCTCCAACAGATACACATACTTCTTATGTTATGACCCTCAGAGCTGGATGCAGTACTCCAAGTGGGGGTCTCACAGGAGTGGAGTTGGTGGGGAGAGTCACCACCCTTGAGATGCTGGTCACAAATTTGATGCAACCCAGGCTATGGTTGACACTCTGGCCTGCGAGCACACATTATGAGCTACTCATCAACATCCCCCAAGTCCTTCTCTGCAGGGCTGCTCTCAGTCCATTCTCCACCCAGCCTATATTTGTGCTTGGGATTGGCCCGACTCACAAGCAGGATCTTGCACTTGGACTTGACCTTCATGATGTTCGCACTGCTCAAGACTGTCAAGGTCCCTCTAGATGAGAAACATACCTTCCTTCCAGCATGTTGACCACACCACACAGTTTGATGTTGTCAGCAGACTTGCTGAGAATGCACAGAACCCACTGTCCATGTCACCAACAAAGATGTTAAATAGCACCAGTCCCAATACTGACCCCTGAGGAACACCACTTACACATTAAATAAACCAGTAATAAGAAAGTAAAAAAAAAAATAAATAAAAATATTTTTTTTTCAATAGCTCTGTAAAAAGTTGCATAATTTTATTTTTTATTCAATATATGCATAAGTTCATCAAGCACTGTTTCCGATAAAGGATATTCTTCTATTTTCTTCTTACTTTTTTAAGGACTTTCTGTCTTTATAGACAAATATACATTTGGAATATGCTCTTCTTTATGCTTTTTTCTCACAAATATTTTTTCATTGATTTTTCCCCTCATTATTACATTACTTAGTAAATTGATTTCTTTCTTCTCCTAAATGTATTTTGCTTTGTCTTTTCCTCTTTATTTCATACTTATTAGTGCTTAATCTTTAGCTTGTTATCCCATTATCCTCAACCCAGGCAAATGACAGATCTAAGCCCAAAGGGCTCACCACTTACCTTTCAGTAGCAGTCCTTCAGCTACCTGTTGCTGACTATTGCTTCTTCCCCAGTAAAGTATCTCATTCAGTGTTTCATATCTGGTGGAGCAACCCATATTTAAACAACTTAGCCTTTGCTTTTTTCTTAAATATACAAAAATTCTAAAACAAATGAACAGAACAAAAAGTTTGTGTGTCTTCTACCTGCAGTCTATTTCTCTTCCTAAATGTATATATGTACTGAGATGTCAGTCAGTTTTGTATAAAGATACTTTTCTTCAAATTTTATATTTGTCTACAGATGTGCTACATATTAATTTATTTTTTTTCTTACATCACCATTAAAAAAAAATGGAACAAGGTGATGTTGACATTTATAGGTGTCTTTTAGAAAGTTCAGGAAATGCTGCAACCTTTTGTTTACGAGCACTTTTAGAACTTAGTAAATTGTTTCATGGTGCTAAAACACAAACCATAATCTTGGAATTTCAAAGACTTTATTATTATTATTATTGCATTGAACTATTATATACTAGGAAGATTTTCTAGGTAAGTTTCTATATTCTTTTGTAAGATATAAATCAGCAGACCATTTTTTCTTATTCCTACTGTGACATATGTATTTTTTCCCTTGTTCCACAACTTATGTTGACACTTCAAAACTAACGGTTTTAAAGAAAAAGGAATTTATCTCTTGAGAATTATAATCAAATTTAGAAATTTTTAACGTTTCTCAGAATTTCTCTTTGTTTTGATGATCTATTATTTGGGCTTTTTTCTGACTGAAGTTCTTTTTTTCCTGGAATTGGAGTGTTTGTTCATGCAGTATTCATGCAATGTATTCAAAATGCAACTGAAGGACTGTCGTTTGGTTTTGTGTAAAATTTGATGAAGTGGAATGAATAGGTGACATTGTCACAATCCATAGATGTCAAGAGTGATATTACAATGTTGTAATAATTCAGTGAGTAGAAAGACCATTCTCCCAAAATCTAGTCCAGTGAATGTGTTTTCGTATCATTCTTTTTTTTTAATCTGAAGTTGAAAGAGATTTCAGGATACAGAATAGCTTAACATTGAGTTTATTGATGTTAATGATTATAAAAATCTGATTGTTGTGTGGTTAAGGGTATACTTCAAACCAGTTGTCTTGATTCTCATCTACCACAGCTAGACTGGTCATAGTATGGTGTGACTGTGATAAAAACAGTAACTATATAGTTTTATTTCAGCAAAATACTTAGAATACATGCACAAAAATATGTTTGCAGCTAATTAGAAAATGCAGTCTTATGTTTGCAGCTGAATACTTACTGAAGAGAATTATCTAGAAGATTAAGTGCTCCATTAAATTGAGTCTATAACATTTGGCACTTCTATGACATCTTGCAGCCCTAGATAAGAATACAACAGTGACAACGTCCTTCACACAGATCCCATAAAATAAGTTAAGGAAATTCTTCCCATTTCACAGATGGAAAATTTTGACATAAGACACACTCATTGAAAAAAAAAAATCATTTTAACATTAGTGAGAGAAATTCATTGCCCTTTTTCTAAATTAAGAATTTTATTAAAAGGAAGTATGGTTGTGTTCTGCACTGTTGTTGGTACTTAGGCCAGTGCTTATGGGCCAACCTGGGGTTTCTGGCAGCTTGATAAGTGAAATTTTTCCTGTCAATCACAGGAAATCACATGTGTATTTTGAAATGAAAACACACTCTTGACAAGTGGAATTCCAGTCTTCAAATGCCATACTTCCCTGAGTTTCAACTGAGAACTTCGTATTTGCCTTCTTTTAGTATATTAAATAAATAACTTTGGTTTTCAACAATATATATAGTTATATTTCTCAGAATGTGTCATGTTTGCTTTACTATATGACGCTTTATGAATGACCTGAGCAAGCTTCAGTCTTTATCTCTGACTTAGTTTTGTCATTTGACATTATAGTTAATGCTAAAATTATTTAGTAGGTTCTTCTGTAAGAATAAAGAGGGATGATGATGTTGATGAATAAAAAACATAATAAGAGAGTCTACCCTTTACTTATCAATTTATGAATTTAATCAGTATAACTAGTTTTTAGTAAAGATTTTTATAGTTTTAATATTTGATAAATTATGTCCATTTGCAAGTCAGCAAACATGACTTCATGAATGTAAAGGAGGATGTTGCTTCAACAACACACACATTATCCTTTTTATCCATATTATTTGATATTATATTGCCATAATGATAAATTCAAAATATAATATAGTTTGTATTAGATTATCAACAATACTATGGTATATTTTGTTAATGTAATGAAGTGTCTGAACATCCTGTTTCTAAGACTTTGCTGACTACTATAGAAACAATGTTTTGGTGAGAGTTATTAAATTTATAGAATAGCAAACTGAGAACTGGAAGGGTTACTCTATTTATTGTGCTGTTTCTTGGATCTCCTTAAAATGTTAATGCTGGAGCTTGATAGAAGAGTGTAGAGTAGGACTGTCTGGCTAAATATATTTATTTTTAATTAATTTCTGAATGAATTGACTGGTAAGAGATGTAACTGATAAATTAAATAACAAAATTAGAAAACAGCATGTTAGATGTTCATGGTATAAGAGTAGGAGCATGCATCTGTACTATTAGCTACTCTCTGTCCATTCTTTCCACCTTTTCTTAATTATGTCCATAGAGCAAATGCTGAATTTTTTCATACATTGCCTTCTTCGGGCTGTTTCCACTGACTTTCAGCAAAGCCCTGTGGTCTCAGTGTATTCACAAGTGCTATGACATTTCTGCCCCCGTGTAACTCAGTATTTTCTCTAAGTGTAGCCTTAATTGAAAATGAGCAAGCTTGTCAGCAATAGCTGTATATTCAGATTGGTGGATGACTCTAGATTTGAGTACCTGTTTTAAGGGCATTATATTCCTCTTAATGTATGCAAAGTGAAGCTTAAGATTATTTTGTTTCATATTTTTGGTGGGCAACTACATTCATGATGTTCTGCTACTGCAATATGGCGTAATTCCTTTAAAAATTTACATTTACTTCAAAAAGAAGAATGTGGTTTTACTTCTTAATATTATTTTTTCTTAAAAATAATTTATCTGAAATACAAAGACTATAATATTCTTGGAGCAAAAGTTGTATATGAATTTCACATCTAATTCTACAAATATATAAATCATGAGATAAAGTTTATATAAAAATATATTAACTCTGAAAGATAATCAGTGTGACAAAGACACTTTGTTAACAGTGACAAACATAAGCATACAGAAAGCTGTTTGATTTCAGAGAAATGTAGCGATTTGTTCTGATGCATTTCTTTAGAGATAGATGTAATAGAACTTTCAGTATGTCCAAGTGCTATAGATAATGGAGGATCATGTTTTTTTGTAAATTGCTGGTTGAACTATTTCAGTGCATCTAGGTTGTCTGCTGGCTCAAGTGAGAGTGTTCTGAGACATATATAGGTGGGTTTTAAATGGTGATTATTTCAGACAAGATTTAGACAACCTGTGTTTTAAGTTTTAATTCTCTTCAGGACTTCTGATGGACTGGCATGATACCATACACTTGTTCAAGAGTATGGGAGTGGTGCAAAGGTAAATGTGAAGATGTGGATGATGCATCTTATTCTATGATATGACCGCTCTTCTGTGTGGAAAGACTTGACCTATTCAGATATATTTTATGCTAAACTGAAAAATAAATGTAATTTTAATTTTTTTTCTTTTACAGGTCATACATATGGGATGGGTAAATGAGAGACTTGAAGGAACTGATTCATCTCAGCTCTACAAATTCAAGTTTCTGGCACTGAAGGGTTCATCCGTCTACATTTTCAGCACCCCACCGGTAAAAATATACTATTTTAGTGGCAGCTTAATTGTGAATGAAAACCTGTTATGTCTGGGTTTGTTTTTCGTTGTCAGAAGAAGGTGTCAGCTGAGATTTCAGAAGAAGTTAAAGCCATAAATGCCTCTGAATTTCAGTAAGCTTTAGATATTTAATCTCTTTCAAGGTCCTCTGAAAAATCTTAACATACCTGGATAGTTCAAAGAATTCCAACAATGCTTTATTTTTTAAATTTTCAAGATAATTTTTTTCACTAGTTGATTACCATTACTCCTACTGACTTTTTTAGTCTGTTAAGTGAAACATTAAAATATAGACTGCTCCATCACAAAAACACAGTTCTTTTATCTTGCTTGATCTTTAGAAGAGTTTAACATATTTTATTTCAGAGATCTTTCTATGATGTTATTGCTGGTTTTATATTGAATCAATGTAGTGTATCAGTGCATCACTGTAGCGTACACAGAGTAGATCACCTACAGGTCATACAATTATGTTTAGTTGCAATGGCATTACCCGTAATTTTACAACTGCTTGTAAAAGGATCTGGTACAATTTCTACCCTTTTTCATTGTGTGTAAAAGATATGAATGTAAATACAGCTGCTAACTTTCATAAGAATGGAAAACATAGTTACCCAGGGACAAAAATAAATAAGTTGTGGAAAAAATGTGGATATTATAATAAGAAAGAAACTACCATGGCAAGTAATATCTTATTTATATATATATCCATTTCAACAATATCTCCGATGGTGTTTCCAAAAATGTAGAAGCTTCACCATAACAGTAAATATTAAGAATGATGTGATTACCAGGGAATTGTCTTTCTGAATCCCTAAAGTTGCTTCTCTGACTGTAAATAAGAAATTTAAAGATTTCATTTACAGATTGCTGTATTAGAATTGTGGCACATTTCTGAAAACAGCAGATGTGAATAATACCATTGAACAAATATAAATTTTCTTGTTTCAATGTTAATATAAAAGCAGTATTCTATTACATTCTAAAAGCATCTAATAAATTTCTGATAACTTTTAGATCTTGAAAAGGTTCTGAGTTCATATCTTAGAAGAAAGCGGGGAGAAAGTACTCAAAAACGTCATTCAAAACAGAACTATTTTTTATAATGTTGAAAATTTCCAGAAAAATGAAATGGTTTATTTTTATGAAAAATGGGCTTTATGTAGGGGAGGATTGTACTATTTGATTTTTTATTTCTTCCACATAGTTCAATAAGTTTTTCTAATTCAATTCTTCAAGTAGCCATATCTTTAGAGCTTTTGCGTTACCCTTAACTACAAAATTATTTTTCAACATGATTAAGTGAATAGCACTGAAGAGGTGGCTTGGATGTTTGCTTAGTTGTCAGATAATGCAGCATTCTCTCCATTCCAGAAATAAGTATTACAACCACTTAATTTAAATTGTTTTCCTTAGATTTTACTATTTAAATGTATGTTTTAAAATACTTGGTGGGTCACTGGAGACTTCTAGAATCAGATTCACTCTTCACAGAAAGTCCAAAAGTATATTATGTTTATTTGACTTTAATGATAATTAAAATGTGATTCTTTTACATGCACCCCATATTTATTTCTCATGTCTAGTCAATCCTTTAGTGCTAATACCTGAATAGACATGAAAGTCTTTTATGTCTACTTTATAATTGAAGAACTCTCTTCTAGGGAATAACTTTTTCCATTTCTAATTTATTACATGTAAGTGCCAAAATGAATTTATTATTTTTTTCTCTATTTTAAATCACAAATTTTAAAAGAAAACTCAATTATTAACACACACATTTAAACCTATGTATATTTGGAATATGAGCCTGTATTGATGTTAACTCTACATACTTATTTCAGTCCCTCATTATTAAAATTGTAACTTCACTTTCCTATTTTTCTATCCTTGTTTACTTTTATTACCTCTGTGAACAGCTCAGTGTTATCTGTGAGTTTAAATATGTTATTTTTTGCCCTTTTAGAAAGGATTAATGTAGCCAAATATCTACAAAACCAATTATTTAATACAGCACATATATTACATTGAATTAGCTAAGGAGTTTGTCTTCCAATAATGACAGCATTCAGCTACTGTTGGCCATAAATTCATGTATTAGACAAATAAGAATTAAAGTGAAAGTTCAGTGAATGCTAGTTGGTACTTTAATGTGTTTTGATACTATTTTTGACACTTTGTCAGAACTAATTTCATATGAATGGAAGTATGTCTCATTAAGTATTGGAGTATAGGGTTCAGTTCTGGCCTCCTCAGTTCAAGAGGGACGGGGAAATACTAAATAGAGTCCAATGGAGTGCTACTAAGATGATGAAGGGACTGAACATCTCTCTTATGAGGAAAGGCTGAGAGCCCTGGGGCTATTTACCCTGGAGAAGACTGGGAGGGAATCTTATGGATGTTTACAAATATCTGAAGGGTTGGGTGTCAAGTAAAAGGTCCCAGCCTCTTTTCAGCTGTGCCCTGTGATAGGAAGAGAGGTAATGGTAGCAAGGTGAAACACAGGAAGTTCCACCTCACCATGAGGAAAATCTTCACTGTGAGAGTGACAGAGCCCTGGAACAGGCTGCCCAGAGAGGTTGTGGACTTTCCTCTGGAGCTTCTCTGGACCTGCCTGGATCTGTTCCTATGTGTCATGCCCTAGGTGTTCCTGCATTGGCAGGGAAGTTGGACTTGATAACCTCCAGAGGTCCCTTCTAACCCTTACCACTCTGTGTTTCTATGATTCTGAGTAACCCATTCTGAATATATCTTTTTGAAACATTTTGTCAAATGCTTTACTAAAATATAATTATCTTGTCTTGACTAAATAATCCCAATAAACTGCAATGTACAGTATACCTACAGGAACAATTCCAAGGGGACATAATAAGAAAAACTTTTTATTGCCTAAGAAATATATTTCAGTATCTCATTTATCTTAGTTATGTATCATTACCCAGTTACTGAATGTGTAATGATGGATACGCCTGCAATAAACTGAAACATCCTTTAAAGCAAATGACGGATATTGTACTTTTTATTAACTTTTCTGATCCTTTCCACCTTTTCTCATTGAAAAGAAGTATATGAGAATTTGTGACTCTTTTTAAAGCAATGCACCCTGTAAGAACAACATTTTAAAGTTAGGCATATGGTGGTAGTTCTGGGAAAACCAATGTTGACTGTCTGTTTGGATTCTAGTATCCTTTTGTAGTGTGTTTGTTTCTCCTCCTTCAAATCCCTCTCAATATGTCACTCATGTTCTCCTGATGACCTTGCATACTAGGATATTCAGACTGTTTCACTCCTGGCTTTAAGTATGGTAGCCATTCTCTGACATACACACTAAAAGAAAATCTTGGCTTATGTGGGTGCCCACATTTATTATCACTAGCTATCTCTGATGAAAATGTCGTAAGAGGTTACAAAGAGTCAAAGGATGAAAGAGGTGCACAGGATAAAGGGGAGAAGGCTGAAGTATTCAGAGTGAATTTAATGGCACAGCAGTGACACTCTTGAGCATGGTAGCATCATTAATAGGAGCAAAGAACCCCAACAGTTTAAATTAATCTTCAGGAATAAAAAGAAATAGGATAGGAGCAAATGAAAGTTCAGTAATGTCTCAACAGCTTTTAGGTTGTAGCATGTATTACTAAATTCAGTTTCATAAACAGCAGACTGAGTCAATGCTTATGCTTTTACATGTTATCTAGCCACTGATAGGGATGGAGGATTTTTCTGCCATTAACTACAACTTCAAAGAATCTTTCCCTTTGAGAAATTCAAGACTAAATTATGATCTAGCTACCATTCTGGGCTGTAAACCTTATTTTGAAAGAAGCATGTAGACCCCTTTTAAGGAGCAACAGTAATGGGCCACAACATGTTTTATTTAATAATTTTATTTTCAAAACAGCCATCAAAGTCAAAAACATTTCCTTGTTGTCTTGGTTTGGGTGAAAACAGGACTAATTCTGTTCAGTGATTTTACTTTTCAGTTCAGTATTTCTAATTAACAGCAGTTTCTGAAGCTAGAAGCATGTTTTTGCAGTGTCTGCTGTCAGCAGTGATAACAGCCCATGTTTAGAGTTACTACCAA